>WOVY01003490.1:65000-172755 GCA_013436015.1 Rhipicephalus annulatus | reverse complement strand
TCACACTTCGTCAGCCGACGACGTCACTGCATACGTCACCGGTCTGTTTGAACGCGTGCTTCTGCTGCCTTATAGGTTAGGTTGGATCCAAAATCTACGTCAAGTATTTCGTAAAAGATAATCTGTGAGAGATAAGCCTGTAAGTTGGTTTGAACGCATTGTGGAATAGGGCTAGAGACTCCCGAGCGAGAAAAAAAGAGATACATACGGGTACTACAATGATACAATGAGTGTGAAAAAGTCCACAGGAGGGAGGCAGACACACATTAAATGCCTTCTAGAAAAGGGGGCGTTGGCACATCATATCAGCACACGCGCACGTGGGCGTCGGCAGAATTTCAGTTGAAAGGGGACGGGTGAGGAGGGTGCAAACCATGTTGCAACGCACCGGGGACAGGGGAGGGCGGTTCAAGTGCCATTTTGCACACCCGTGCCGCCACCCATGCATTCTTGTGAGGTCGGATAGTCAGCAGACATCAGTGCTGATGCTATGCGAGAATTATGGTATGCTTCACGCAGTGGGCTCTGGAAAACTGGTATCGTCGTAAAAAGAAATTATGGACAATCTCCCCGAAGGGGATTATGATGAGATGCGAAGCAGCAAGCGGTGCGCACGCCGTTGACCCGGCTGAAACGGGCGTCGACGCGGGTGCTGGAAGAACGGCTTGAAGCAGTACTCGGTGTAGCCTTTACTCGAGTAAACGTTTCTTTGAACGCACAGATACGGGAGGCGGCATGGGTTTAGATAAGTTTAATCGCAGATACACGAGCTGATCTTGTGTTTCCTTTCGACGTACGGGTCGAGCGTTGTGGGCGGTGGAGAGAGTTAAGCGAGAGAGAAATGTGTCGCGAGCGGGCGGAGCAACATCCACCTAGGTGTGTTGGGAGGAGCCGGCAGCTGCTACGTGTCGGGAGAGAATGACGTCAATGCGCAGCTGCGATTGACCTACTTGGCATCGTTCCAACAACTGCAGCGAGGGGACCGCGGTGGCGTGCGTTGGCACGGAGACACGGACGGACAGCGGAACACGGGCTAGTCAAAGAGCTATTTGGCTCTAAAAATATAAAAATGCTTGTCTAATGGTAACACATTAAACGTCATCGATGTTCTAATGATAGATTTTAATGCGTCATCTTTTGGTGTAATTGGCACATTTTCAAAGATACAGTCAAGTACATCTTAAGGTACAGTCACGGCAGCGGTAAACTGATTATCCGTGTCGCACCATATGCGTCTGTCGGACGGCGCAACGGTGCACGTCGAAGCCATCAGCCGCTTCGGGAACGCCTGAGCGTCGGGACGTGCTGGAGTGCAATGACCAGTCTTTTTTTTTTATACCTCAAACGACGCGTCGTCACCGATCCAGCCGTTCCAGCGTCTAGTCGGTTTTATTCGCTCCACACTTTCGGGGTGCGCGTGGACAACACTCCCTCCCCCCCCCCCCCAATCCCGCAACTGCCATCGAGGAATGCTCGCACGTCCGATCGTGCGAAAAGACGTTTCGGCTTCAAGACTGTGGTAGCCGAAGAGAAGGAATCATTTTCGAACGCTCGTGCGCGCGCGCTTCCGCGATTAGAAGCGGCTTCCTCCTCTCAAGTCAGTCAGCCAGGAGCACAGTTCGTCAACCACGCACCTTTTGCAACATTCCTCCGTTCTCCTTCCTCCCCCTTTATCTCTTCACGACGTCGCGCCTGTGAGTGTGTAGAGAGACCACGAGGCAGCACGCACACCCAAAAGAGACGTTAACACGCGCCACCACATCAGGAAGTTCGAGCAGCAAACTGTGCAGCTGCAACATTGCGAAGCCGCCCGGTCCTTGTCGTCATGACCGCCGGCGCTATAAGCGTTTCTTTTTCCGCTTGCTCACGCGCGTGTATAATAACCATAGCCTCCGCGATGATCGTCAGTCAGACAGCGATCGCGGAGGCCAAGATATGACGACGTTGTCGTCGTTTCTACATGCCGCGCCACCACCTACGCGAATCCATGTCGCCTCGGCTATAGTCTTCCTTTCCTGACGCCGCGTGTAGTATATTCAGGCGGTGCCGTAAACTTGAACCGGTTGTGCGCAGTTTTTTTTTTTCATTTATTCCGCTTTTGACGCCGTTTCCGGAGATGCCGGCTGAACGACGCCGTCACGCGAGGCAATAGTCCCATCCGCACACACGAGTATGTGGGCAACGCCATCGCTGAACAGGTTGTCAGAAGATTAAAAAAGAAAGAAGTAGAGAAACCAGTAAGAAGCGTTACAGGAAAGGTAGCAGTCAGCGTTAAAGGAAAAGGCGGCTACAGCGCAACCGAAGTGTCAACAAGCTAGCAAAATGGACTCGTCTATTTCTATTTTCTGAAGAGCTATTTTTTTATTTTAAATGAACTAAATTGAACTTATTCATTTTGACACAACAATACAAGACTAGGCGAAATTGAGGAGGAGGAAGGAACGAGGAAGGACAGGAAGCTGCAAAGCAAAGAATATATATATATCTCTTCAGCGGTCAAACAAATGCAATGCACTAAACGCAGTATGTGTATGTATAAATTAACCACAATGGAGTGTTAACTGCTGTAGTCAAGAGAGGCTTTTGCCTTGCAGCGGACGTAGTCAGGCTGCTGATGCTGCTGATGATGATGATGCTGCTGACGATGATGATGGAGCGTATAATACTACCGCTCAGCTAAACCAGTCCACGTTACTATAACAACAGCGAAAATGTACGATGGGCCAGTTCTGACATAATGCTTCTAATATGAGCAGACCAGCATAACCATTGATCCACCGAGGCGGGCTAAGCACAGAACAAAACGTTTGTGCTGTATTGTTACACTGTTTCGTGTTCTTTAATACGAACTTTCAAAGAGGTGCGCACGTGTGTGCGTGCGTGTGTGTGACTAATTCTTGTCAACGAGTTCCGCTTTGCCATTAATCCATAGAGCTTTTCTTAGGCGCTAAACGACAACGCAAGACAGAACACAGAACAAAGCGGCGCTGAGCGTTCCAACCCTCTTTGTTCTGTTTTCTGTCTCGTGGAGTCGTTTTGCGCTAAAAATAACCCTGTGGAGCTCATATTAAATGCGAAGCATTTCTTAGCGAACTTCAGCGACTTGGAGCGTATCTATCTATCTGTATCTATCTATCTAGCCGCTTGAGTTTGGGTGCTCTCGTGGTCACCGCCTTCACTCGGCGTTAACAAAAATTAGCATGAAAGAATAAGATGGTTTGAAAAATATGACGCGCTGGTCAAGACATGAATAATGTTACAATCCCGTCGCGTACGTCGTCAAACACTTCCCACCAGACAGTGGCACATACCCATGGGCGGGTATGTGCAGCTGGTATGCGGGTATATGCCACGGGGAATGGACACCCAGGAACGACGAGAACCCACATGGTCAATTTAACGCATGAGCGTTAAGCAGTACCCAACATCGGTAGCGTCGACCCGACGAAGGCATAGAAGAAATGTCAGTGTTAAGAAAAAACCTGACACAGGCAGCGTTGAGCCCCCGACGAATGCAAATAATATATTTCAGGGTCCCAGCAGGAATCGAACCCAAGCAATTTGCATGGCAGTCAAGCATTCTACCACAGAGCTATATACGCCAGGTCTCGGAACTACGTTTTAAGTAGACGCTATAATCTTCGTGAAACGTCAATGGTGGTTGCAGTGCTGCCTACCCAATTTTATAAACATTACATATGTACCCCTTCGATACAGCCACAACGTCGGTTTAACGTTAATTGTAGTTAGTAGCCATGCACTGAAGTTGATTTATGTAGCAGTGTCCAGGGCCAGCATCTTCGTGAGCAGCAGCGCTTCATATCAGCTTCGGATGTTGCTAATACGCATGTTCTAGTTGGCATCGTTGCGCAAGCGGAAACAACTGGTTATATAAACATCTGCAACTTCTCAACATATATCTGTGTGTGCAACATTTGTACATATATTTAGCGTCATTTCATGACGTGTCTCCCGAGTATAAAAAGTCGCAACACGGTCACCTTCCCTCCGCATGCTTCGCATAACGTCGATTTCCTTGTACGTGGGATCTGCCTAGTTTCTTTTTTTTCTGTCATATCATATTCCAAACAAAAGTCATTGCTGCGCCATCGTATGCGCACAAATCTGAAGTACGTACGAACTTCCAAGGCCGCTCTCATTCTGAGCAGAGATTGATTGATTGATTTGTGGGGTTTAACGTCCCAAAACCACCATTTGATTATGAGAGACGCCGTAGTGGAGGGCTCCGGAAATTTCGACCACCTGGGGTTCTTTAACGTGCACCCCAAATCTGAGCCCACGGGCCTACAACATTTCCGCCTCCATCGGAAATGCAGCCACCGCAGTCGGGAATATTCTGAGCAGAGGAACGAACATCCCACATTCGATGTCCGGCTGACAAAGCCGGCTCGCCAGATCCCGTGAAACTGAAAGCCACCAACCTGAAAGAGAAACCGCCCGTGAATCGCAGCCGGACGCGGCGGCAAGTGAAGGGGAAAGGGTGACCCAGAAGAAAGGCCCGGGAAGAAAACCGGAACGACGCTACCAGGAAGATCTCGCCAAGGCTGCGTCGACAAGAACCGCCGCGGCGGCGAGTCGCTTTCAAAGACTACCACCTCCTGCGGCGCCGCGTAATGGGCCGCCTCGGGCTTCCCCGGGGTGCCACCTCCTCGGACACGATGGGCCCGTCGCGACGAAACTGCATTCCTCGAGACGCTATGTCATCTGCCGCGTCAGGTGCCGCGGTTGCTGTCGGCCGTTTCATACTTCCTGCTACTCCCGTACATACAGCGTCTCGCCTGCACTTGCGTGCAGTTTGCCCAACGCCCAAGTCTGTCGAGTAGGCGAATCGCACCGACTCGACGCTTGGAACGGGTAGGGTCGAATCGGAAAGGCGCATTGACCCAGAAGCTCGACCTTGGCGACGTTGACAGCTGCATTTTGACCAGCGATTCGAAGCATATCGCGGGTTGACAGAAGGCAGGGGGGGGGGGGGGGGGGGGCTTGACACTGCTTCACACCGATCGAATTGCCCATTTAAACGAGCTCCTTAGATAAACCGTGTCGACCCGACAACAGCACCGTAGCTTGCCCAAAGTTAGTTCGGCGTTCAGAGCAGGCACGCGTGAACTTTTTAAAGGCGAAAGCCTTGGATGCCGCATAAAAAGCGGAAACCGACCGTCGCCGTCAACAGGAGAGATGCAAAAAAAAAAAAAATCATAACGTGATGACGTCTCTGTATCACGCCATCGTGACCTCACATTTCGCCAAGATTTCCAACGTTATCACACGAAATCGTCTCTTGGTCAGAGGTGAGCCAATCGCAGTGGCAGCGCGAAACCAGGCAAGATACAGAAAGCATGGTTTCCGTTCCTCGAGACGGCGTACAGTACCACGTCGGGTGGAGAAGGTTTTTAAAAAGGTGCGGGGTCGTGGAAGGATCAATGCATCGATTGACAATCAAACAGATGAATTTTGCCTTCGAGTAGCCTTATAGGCGAAGCCGTAAGGGCTTCAGTTTTATGGGTTGCTGACACGACCAGTACGAGCAGCACTACCAACTCGCTTTCCCACGCATGCGCATTGGCGGGAACTGCGCATCGCCAAGGTTACGCCGACGTGCGTGAAACGCGGCGCGCATCGTGATGTGAACGGAAAGTGCACGAGGCACCCGAGGCGTTATTTTCCCGTTTTGTCACGCTGCTCTGTTCTTTTTCTTTTTTTTTTCTTTCATTTTTGCGAGTCTGTCGGAGGCGAAAGCGCTGCCGGTGAACACAGCCGGTCCGGATGCAACGCGTAACGAAAAGCGTTCGCACGGTCGTCTGTACATTCGCGAAGTCGAAGATGATATCGCCGCTGTGCAAGGTGCCCCCTCCCCTCCCGCTATCCCCCCTCCATCCACGAACTGTGGCGGCTCCTCGCTTTGAATCCGTAACGCTATCCGATGCAGGCTCACAATGTGAGCACTTCGCTGCGAAAGGTACAGAGCAAGGCACCAGAAATGAGAGTTTTGATTATCACGCGTGATGGCCGCAAAGCGTGCGTGTATTTACATGATATTACGGTAGCTGAAACGTTCATGCGAAGTTAGACCTCGTGACGAATCTAGAGCACTGTCCCAGTCAGGGGCGTACGAAGAATTTTTTTTTTTTCGAATGCCAGACAGCACCTTCTTGAAGTGACCATTTTTGGCTCTGTATGCCATGGTGAAAAAAAATTCGGGAGGGGGGACACGGACCCGGTGTGCCACCCCTCGGCAACGCCATTGGTCCCAGTGACTGTTAAAAACCAACGAACTTCTCTTGCCACGAATGTTTATAGAGAAGGCGAGAGGTGTTTGCCCATCACCGCGTCTCCCGCACTCAGACTTCGAGTCACCGGACATATATATGAACTGCTCTTCGAAATCGCGTCTGAGTCACGTGATGGGATAGCGTCATCAGAGTGACGGCGGTAGCCACTACCTAGGCACATCGGCGCCTGCGATGGAATTGGTAGTTTGTAGCGAGCTGCAAGTGAATCTTCCAGCAAGTATACAGTTCTCGTAGTTATGAACGTATAGTTCTTCCGGAAGCTTTCCCTGGCAGTTCAGATCGTGTCAGTAAACAGCCACCCAGTAGGAATGATAGGCTGTGTACCAGAGCACCGCATTCACAACAGCAACGGAAAGGACATGCCATCTATAGCGCAAGCATACTCCCTGCCGAATGACTTTACACTGCACAAAATTCAACAAGCCCCCGAACACACCTTATTACCAAGGGTGCGGATCCATACCCACTATATCCCACACATACTGGCACTGCCCCAGAACCAATACGTCCCAACGCCTATCACTTCGCTCTAATATACTTACATGGGATGCTTAGGTTGCAAATCTGGGCGAAACAACCTCCTCGCGTACCTCCTCGCGTAACCATATGCAAAACATTTTAGGGGAGGTCAGTAAACCCACACCCTAAAGCTCCAACCCTCACTTAGGTTTCGAAAATAAATGTTTTTCTCTCTCTCTGATGTGGAGTTGAGTCGATAGCACTGTGAATGAGACTTTGACTCGGCTTCGCCCGTTCCTTCAGCATTCTGAGGAAACGTCACCAACCAGATTTCTTCCCAGTAAAACCCGCCACGATAGGCAAACCAAAACAAAACAGACATAGGAAGAGACTGGAGCCACACACATACAAAAGTAACAAAGGCGTCAGCATTTCTCGTCGAAAAACGCAACGGGTAGTGGGGAGAAGCGTCATCCGCCTAGGGTAAAAGGAGTTCGAGAAGGGCAGACAAAGGCGGCGCCTTGATAGCGAGACCACCCCAGCCTTGACGGGGTGCATTAACCCGAACGCCGGTGTTTTCTTTATTCGAGCGACGCTGGGAATGTTTACAGTACACAGACGGGTCTCGCCTCCTAGGAAGACATGATGGCTTCTCGTGGCGCCCCGTTTGCTCAGCTGCGAGTCTTACGCGCCATAGCTAGACCGGGCGCTAGGGCCATTCTCCGTAGACAACGCCGGTTATGATGATCAGGCCGAAATGCGTTAACGTTGAGTTTTTTTTTAGAATAACGTATTACGAATACGCGGACATATAGATTCGAATAATATAGTGGACAACGCGCATATGCCAGCGCACATCCAGCGTTACGTGTGTGCGCCGAATTTCCGAGGGATGAAGATTTTAGGCCACGATAGCACTGCCAGTGAGTTAACTGATGAATGAAGGAAATGAAGGAAGGTTAACCAGACGCGCGTTCAGCTTGCTATCCTACACTGAGAAAGGAGAATGAAGGACGAAAAGATAGAGAGATAGAAAGAAGGGAGCACACACAAAAAAAGAACACTGCTGCGTTCCATGATAGTAAACGCAGGATGTCGGCCACATCAAGTTGCACTGTAGATATTCGGGTAATGGTGCCCACTGATGACTTACAAGTACTGGACACATGCTATTCAGCACTTCCTGCTCGGGCTGAGCGATTTGAGCTTGCCGATGAGCATGCACAGTGCGTCTATAAGAGTGACTGAAGAAATATGAGGATTACTTCGCGTTCTTCAGGCAACTGGACAGTCACTGATTCAGTGTTCGCTATTACGGATGGGCACTGTTATTCAGCACGTCGTTGTGACTTCGGCAAGCAAGTCCAAGATGCGTCCCAGATGTGCTCATGCCTTTAGAACGGGATGCAAACGTTCGTTTCTTTCATTTATTCCGAGATTAGGCGCCTGCGCCACATGTATTAATCAGCAGAGCGTGACGATGTGACTGCAGACGTGGACCTGTGAGTGATTGTGCATATATATCGGCGGCAACCAAAAATAAAGTTTGCTCAAAGTTTACACTCATCCGCGTTTTGGCGTGCTTAATTTATCTTCGAGCACGAACATTTTTTTCTTGTAAGCCCGGGTGCATGTTGACTACTTCACCCGCTACAACGGTTTAGTCATGATCATGGGCGATAGTCGTCTGGATGGAGATGTAACACTACAGGCGACAAAGTGGGTGCATTATATCCATAGAACGGTGCTATAACTGACAAACAGCAACAGACGATGCACCAGTTCCAAAAATCAATGTAGCACAATAAGCAACCCACTACACTCCTGAGAAGACACTCTTGGTTTTCGGATTAGACCGATTCCTATGACGGAGGGATCAACTGTGTTTTAAAGGCGAAGCTATAGTTAAGGTCGAGGCTTGTCCGTTGGCCCGCGCCATAGCCGTGATGACGATGAAGATGATGACGACGGTGATCAGTGATCACAGATGAGTTATGTGCCAACATTCCACGGACCTTACAGATGGTCGACAGCCTACTGACCTTGGACAGTGATCCACTGAGGCGTCCGCGAGCGCAGATCCAAGCGAAAACCCAGAGGTGTTACAAACGCGCAGGTTCAGGGCAACGTGCCCAGACTTCCGTCTTTGCCAACTTTACGCTAGATCCGATAACACAATGCAGTAACAATGAAGTTAAACGGAAATCCCAACTCAACACAACATATCATTCATGAACAATAAACTTTGTATAAACTAACTGTAGACTCGCTCGCTGGATTCCATGCCGACCGGTTGTGCCCCCGCGATCTCCGACAACAGCGCAGCTCTGGCCGACTGGCTCGCCCTACGCCATCTCCTGCCGCCGACAAGAGCTCTCGCTGAGTGGTGCCCCGTCCACGGACTTCTGCGACCGGGTCCATCTTTCCTATCTTCTCCTTGGTTCTGGGCGTCACTGTCCCTACGCTCTCTCTTTCCCCCTCTCTATCCCTACACATTTATTCCTATTCTTTTAATCCCTCCTTACCCCCATCAATCGTGAGCTACTGTTGAGGTGTCGCACTGTCATGCAGACAGTTACGGGGCTCACTTTTTCTTCTTTTCTTTAAAAATCACATAAGAAAAAATATAACTGTACGCCGCTTTGCCACTCATTTACAAGCGTGAGTGGTCAATGTCAAGGTTGATTTGCGCTAACACCGAACGATCCCACTGCTTCGAAAACTCATCATCATCATTCACTTCATGAATATGCCATGATTTATTTTTGCCCTTTTGTTCTGTATAATAAGCACGTGAGAGTAAATAATACTTGAGGCGAGGCATCTTCGAGGAATGCGCTGGCGGAGAGAGCAGGCAAGGGTAATCGGATGGTGTACTGAGAGCACGTCCCCGCGGTAAGCTGCAATTCATCAAAAAAGAAAAACGATTTGCCTGAAGATGAGAGCCAGAGGTTAGCATGCAGTCTTCGTTTACGCGATCTCGCAAACAAGTACCCCAGACAAAACAATCCTCTTGTGTACACGGCCAACTCTATAGAAGTCTCTTTTCTTTAAACTTATTTTTTTACACCGCGCTGCGCGTATACAGAAAACTGGGCAAAGAAGGGGGGGGGGGACACACGAAAGATAACTTTTTCGTCCTGCCTTCGGCACGAATCATTGCTTACACAAACTACTTCCGGTTATAGAAAACACAAAAAAGCAGCTTTAGAAAATTAAGCAAACGCGCGCAAGCACGCAAGAAAACAATACAAAGAATGAGAAAAACAAAATGACACGTATCCTATCTTTTTCTTTGCGGCGCGGGCAGCGGCAGTTTACAGGTTTCAGAAACAACAGAGCCCAATCGCAAGCAACGTGGCTTCCATTCTTCTCTCGCTTTTTTTTTTCGTTCAGCCACGCAACCAAACGAACAAGTCTCTCGTCCATTCTGTGCAGTGGGCGAAAGGCTACGGAACGTCCAATTAGGAGGATCGACGGGCTCGTCTACTACCCGTGTTCGGTAGTAGAGACTGTGCGACCCCGAATGATGATCCTCACAAAATGGACCAGCATCATCGTCATCTTATTCCTCATTGTCATCATAATTTCCCTAAGTTTTGCTTTTTTTTCTTCTGTGCACAGTGGCATTCTCTCACGGGTCTCCAGACTTCCTTTTGCACGCATTAAATCCAATAACATTATCTTCCTTTCTAACTTCATTACGTCACCTAAAGCTTTCAGTCACTCGTGACGGCGCTTCGTTTTCTCTGACACCCATTCCGTAATGGTAACACGACAGCGTCAGAAAAGTCCGTTTTCGGTATCGGGCGGCATCGGCGTGCTTGGTTACCGGCAAAGTTTAAGGTTCCCTTAGTTTTGTAATTATCCCCCCCCCCCGCCCTTATTCAGCGTCTTTCAACTCTCGATAGCCAGTGAATTATAAGTGCCCCCATTGGACGAGCCCGTCTCAAGCTCCCTTCAACGAACAACCCAGTACGCTTGCTGATCGTCCCACGTCACAGCCTTTGCTGCACTGCAAGCAACTTTGCGCAACAAAGTATACAAGCGCACATGTGCGTCTAAACTTCCAACCTCTTTTCAACACGAGGCCGGGTACGTTTGGTGATCGGCCGACGAAACTGCATGCGGTATACACAGAAGTTCGCGAGACGAAGCGCATTCACATGCATATGCCTCCGCCAACTTCCGCAAGCTATATCCAAAGAACTGACTCAACATAAACAACGAAACTACATGAATCGTCCAGGGAGGGGGTCTGGCGGAGCGAGAATCAGCAGCGACGAGCGCGTTTGAGAAATCACTGAAGATGCACCGGCGTTGCTTCAGTTTTCCGGTTTCTTTCCGCTTGCTCGAGTTACGGTTTCGAGTAAGAGAAAAAAGAGTGAGAGGGAAAACATTTTGAAAGAGGCTCGTGAGGACTGTACGTGAAGAGAGATCGAATAAAGAACAAGTGAGTGGGTAGCAAGGGACTTGTTTGTTGGGAAGGAAACCCATGGCTTGGGCTATGGTGGCTAGAATTGGGAGGTGACGCCAGCGCCCGCATATTCGCCGAGCGCGCGCGATCCTCGTTTTCAAGCGCCGCCGCGACGGCCACCACGGCGCTCCTGTCGGCATAGTGATGCGGGCGAAGCGCGCGCTCCGCGCTCTCTCGTCGACTCGCCGCTGGGTTCGCTGGTTCGCCTCTGGAAGCGTGTCTGGGTGTGTGCAGTTTTCCACGTTGATGTCTCGCTTATGGCAAAATGTATTTAGTTGCTGACATGACAGTGTGAGTGCCGACCTTAGGATGAACTCCAGCACTACGAAAGCGAGGCAACGCCACTGCTTTGCTCCTGGCTGCACGAGCGGCTATGTGTCATCGAGGGAGCAAGGTCAGCGTGCTTCTCTTTTCTCTGTTCCCAAAGACCCTGCCCTCTTCGAAGCCTGGCAACGAGCCGTACCCCGTGCCGACAAGTCGTTGGACGTGAAGTCGGCGCTATGTGAGCTTCATTTCGACGAGCAGTTTATTGAGGGTTTTTACACGCATGTGATAAACGGCGAAACTGTTCAGATTCCCCGAGGGAAACCGGTGCTGAAATCTGACGCGGTGCCAACCATATTCCCAAATGTTCCTGCGTATCTTTCAAAGAAAGTGCCGAAGAAAAGGACGTCAAGAACATCCACTTGCGGCCTACCATCGAAACTTCGGCGTCAGGAACCAAGCACGTCTGCTTGCGAGGAGACAGCTGGCTCGTACAGCACAGAAAGCGACAGTAACCAGATACCTGTTCCGAATGTGCCCGCAATTCCCGACGTCCGCAAGTGTGGTCTTCCCAGCGCTTACTGGGCTCGACATCTAATTGCTGGAGCCGACAACGCCACGGTGTTTACAGTTTGCGCACTAGATGGTGACAAGTTGACTATTGACAAGTATGTGCTAATGACATCAGATGAAAACAAACTTCAAGCGACAGCTTTTGTGCAAGCCACAAAAATAAAGACCCTTGACATTACCGACATCGAAATGGCAGAAGAGTTGCTTCGCGACGTCGACTCCATGATACCATGCAGAGGGTTTGGTAAAACTGGTGAATTTGGAGTGAATTTAAAGTACAAGGAGAAGACTTTTGATGGAAGAACCTTCAGCCCATCTTGCCGTGGGGTTTGCTCCAACGCCAGAAAAAGCCTGCCCACAATGCAAGCACCTCAGAAGACTACTCCTGAATCGTGAGTCCTACAGGCGAAGAAAAGGCAAAAAATGTGGCCCAGTCCCAAAAGCTTTCATACAGGCTTAAGCTGCGAACAGCGCAAGCGAAAAGGAGTCGCCTGAGTGTCCTGCAGGCTAAATCACTCATCAAACAAATGAAAGAAAAGAATGCACGGAATGATTCTACAGCATTTGAAGAAGCGGTGAAGGCCCTACCCATTAAGCAGCAGCAACAAGTCAAGGCGTGCTTTGCTGCGGCTAAAAGAAAATCCGCGAAAGGGATGAAGTATGAAAGTGAATGGGCTCTAGAGTGCCTTATTATGTCCATGAAAAGCCCACGCCTCTATGAGCATATACGCAAAAACAACATCATGGCGTTGCCTTCTCGAACATCACTACGTCGATATCTCAAGCGTTACAGGAGTGGATTCGGCCTGAGCGAAAAAGTGTTTGCTGCTGTGGCGGAAAAAACAAAATCTATGGACTTGTTCCAGCGCCATGGTGGGCTGTTAATTGATGAGATTAAGCTATCTGAACACTTGTGCTTGGGAACCGATGGCACCATCGAAGGTTTTGTGGACATTGGGAAGTTCACACCAGAGAGTGAGCGCTCCGTAGCATGTGACCATGGCCTTGTAGTATTGTTCGTGCCTTTTACAGGCACGTGGCACCAGATTATTGGTGTGTTCGCATCACGCAGCAATGTGAAGTCCGAGACGTTAGGCAAAATAATCCTCGAAGCAGTAGTCATGAGCGAAAACGCCGGTCTGCACGTAGACTTTATCACCACTGATGGAGCTGCGTGGAACAGAAGCATGTGGCACTCATTCGGCATACACGGCAGGAAAGAAAACACAGTATGTAGAAGGCAGCACCCTACAGACCCAGAACGTTTTCTGCACTTCATCTCGGACTTCCCACACCTTCTTAAATGTGTGAGGAACACCTTTGTTCGAACGGGCGTGAAACTGCCAGAAGGCCATGCCAGTGTTGACCCTATTGACTGTGCCCGGAAGCTTGATGAACAGCATGACACGACTCTCAAAGCCATGCCTCATATTAGCAAATCGGTTGTGCATCCCAATGGCTTTGAGAAAATGAGGGTAAATTATGCAGTGCGGCTTTACAGTGATGAAGTCCTCAGAGGCCTTTTCTTGTACAATGCAACCATCGAAGAAAAGCATGGGAGCACAGCGGCGACAGTCAGCTTTGTGGAAAGAATGAGAAGGCTCATTGAGGCCATGACTTCAAGGTGCAGTTCGGGTGCACTTAAGCCTGGAGGGATGCACGAGAAGTGCATTCAAAACTTCTTGACTTACCTGGACGATTGGGAAACAGCTGCTGGCTCCGGAGGTTTCCTAAGCCGCAGTACAGCCGAGGGGCTTCGTGTTACCTTATCAAGCACGCTACACCTTCTCCGCTACCTGACGATGAAGTTGAACTTCAGCTATATGATGACATGCCGCTTGAGTCAGGACCCCCTGGAGAGGCTGTTTGGAATCGTCCGACAAATGTCTGGATGCAAGGATCATCCGACTGCCTCCCAGTTCCTAATCTCGGTCAACACTTTGAGCTTCCAGAATTTGGCAAAACCACCGAAAGGAAGCAATGTGTCCTCAGGACTGCTGAGAAGTCTGCTGGGAGCTGACAACGGAAAGGACCTCACTCCTCGGAGGAAATTAGACGAGCTTCTTGACGTAGGAAACCTTGCCGAAGCACATGAAGTGCTCAATGAATACGGCCACGGCACCGAGCATGCAGACATGGTCGTGCAAAGCAGCGATGCGAGACTCATATTCTACATGGCTGGATATGTGGCAAGAAAAAGCGTTGCAAGCACCAAATGTGCAGATTGCAGCCAGCAGCTCCTACAAGGCGAGAACGATCCATCTCCAGCTGCAGCATCCCTCACGGCTGCTGTTGACCGAGGAGGCCTGCTGTACCCATCAGTCAAGCTCAATGAACTCGTGACCACTCTCGAGAACACTTTTACCCACTGCTTCAGTGTTACAGAAGTCAAACCTGACAGCATCATGGACTTGGTTTCCTTCTTGCAGTTAAGAAAGCTTACACTTGTTGGCTGCCCTGACCACAGTATGTCCCTCACAAACAAAATTATCAAGTTTTATGTTCTTACTAGGCTCCACTTTCATGTCAAAGCCCAGAACAGCAAACGAAACGCTAAGCAGGAAAGAATGAAATTGCTGAAGCTTAGACGCGTGCTCTGAGTTTGATATTGTAACTTTAAGCTCTATTGATTTTTTTTTTGCCGAGTGGAAAGTGATTGTATGCCTCTTATTACTTAGTGCCAAGCGATGCGCTGTCTGTGTGCAATGTTTCAATGTTTTTAACTACTCCCGAGCGTATGTAAATGTGCGTATTTTTTCATTTTATTTTATTTTACCCTGTATTCCATGATGTGCAATAGATCTTCCTAATAATATGATGTGCAATAAATATTTGTTTTATTTTCCTCGCCCAGAACTTTGGTAATATTTTTTTAAAAAAAACGCCGTCGCCTTGCACTCCAAAACACTGCAGGGATATGCGAACGAAAGCTTTAATTTGCGCAGATTCAACGTCACAGAAGTCTTGCAGCGGCAGCCAATTTCTTTTAATGCTTGAAATGGCGTTCTATCAGCCATCGTCACAGTGAGTTATCTGAATCGCCAATTTATCTGAATCATGCTTCAGCAACAGCATCTTTGAAAGGTCCGCGCGCTCAAGGCGCGCGCGCGTAACTAGCATCACCATTCCGCCGACAGCGCCACCGCCGCGCTGCTCGAAACGAAGGAGCGGCTCCGAGCTCCCGTTGGCGTCACCTCCCAATTCTAGCCACCATACTTGGGCTTCTCCGTCGGCGGTGGGTAAATAGGATTGGACGGGGCAAGCACGACCCAAGGTGCACAGAGAAGTCGAATTCGCGAACTCGGATACGAGAGGAAGAAGAAGGGCCGTAGACTAGGAGAGAAGTACCGGATGAGAGAAGAGGAAGAACAAAACTGCCCACGTGGACGCACCAGCACGCCGATTGCCGTCACCCCTCTTTTACGCCACATAAATTCTTGCCGTCTGGAGCGAGCCAGCGAAAAGGCAAATGCTCTTCAGCTGCCGCTGTCTACAGACCGGGAATGGACTAACGGGAAATGCAAGCGAAGCTATATGGGGCAGCGAGCGGAGGCAGCTGCAAATATAAACACTGCAAGAACATCGTGAAAAGAGAACCGCAGAAACAAGGGGTCGCCTATATAAAGGTTCTGGAACAGAATCGCCACGTGCAGAGAGTGTCTTGTATCTCCGCCCTTTCTTTCTTTCTTCTGTTTGGTACTTATCCACCAGCACCCTTCATCGGTCGTGCAGGTGTGCAGCGATCTTAATTGGCCGATGCTTCTACAACCAGTGTCTCACGGGCACTTTCGATAATGAACAGGGCCGATCTGGATCGGAATTGATCGCAATCAACAAAAGTCACTGCTATACATCGCACCAACTAGTTTGGATAGAGGTCAGCGCTGGCGTTCGTCAAATCACGATGCGCTGATCGCGGCTGTTTTGATACCATTCAGGACTGATCACGATTAAAGGAGACTGCGTAACAGCACCTAATTCCAATCGAGCATATAATCTACAATGGCCCTGGTCGCGATCGAAAGCGCCCGTGTGGTAATACACCACATAGCTGCTCCAGTTGGACAACGGTACTCACACCGCTGTATACAGACGTATGCTGCCACTGATTGCTTACAAATAAAGTGCAGCGTCAAGATATCATTTTTTCCATTCCTTCGATCGTGCATACATAGCTAAGCAAACAACGCGTGCGTTGACACGAACGCAATCCCTGACGCGTCGCGTCGCATCATGTTTTCTGCCGCGTCCAACCCGCGCGAACGGCGGCAATGCGTGTTGAGGAAGCCGAATCACTTGAGCGCTTAAGAAGACCATATGGGGTGGGATATGAACAGTAGCAGCATATAAACGACGACGATTCGCATTGCGAGCGAGAAGAGAGGAGGGGATAAAGATAGCGAGAGGAAGAGAGACATATTTCTAGCAGTGTATATATATATATATATATATATATATATATATATATATATATATATATATATATATATATATATATATATATATATATATATATATATATAGTGAAAGTCCGTCCAGTCATTGCGACAACACTGCTTTCAAAATGTGTGACGACATTCCAACGCATTTTCGCTATGTCTCTTCTTCTATTCCTTGCTTCCTTCCTTTTTTAGTGCTATGGTTGTCCTTTCCTCCAGCTAATGAAAACATTTAGGCGTTCTAACGCTGTGCACTTTCCACATAACAGACTTAAAAGCGATTGCCTGCAGGTTTCTTCTCGTAGCCACAAATCTAATAACCATGCACACCGCACACTGACTTGACTAAGACAATTTTCTCGAGGTTCGGAACGAGGCTCAAAC
Organism: Rhipicephalus annulatus; assembly: GCA_013436015.1. Lineage (NCBI taxonomy): Eukaryota > Metazoa > Arthropoda > Arachnida > Ixodida > Ixodidae > Rhipicephalus > Rhipicephalus annulatus. Next base: position 155,845 of record WOVY01003490.1, on the reverse strand, counting down.
CCCGAAGGAGATCTGTGTTCCTGACTAAGGAAGAATAATACTTCTAAAACAAAGCAAAGTCTGGATTGTTCACTCGCTCTTCTCAGAACAAGGGAAAACACGCTTTTGTTGGAACGGGCCTCCTCGCGGAATCAGGTTAAAGAGAGCATCGGCTTAACAAAACAACAACAAAGAAAACAAATGAACAGGAGAAGAACTCTTAATTGCCCCACAATATCGGTGCAGTGCGGCGAAAGCAACGTCCTTATTAACCTTCATTTACATCGGGTACACCAAGTACAACATATCTAGCAAATTATTCCTCTTGTTAACTATTACCAGCGGGCAAGAAATGTCAGGAACGTCCAGGATCATTCATTTTTATTTCGTAGAAGCGCCCCGTACTTGTTCCACATCGGCCACACTAGGTGGAACTATATACGTTCCACTTACAATATCGAGTCTCTGTGTGTAATGAGTGTTCAATGAGCAACCGCCCTTCGTTCTGTCAGGCTTCTCGGCCCTATCTGTTCGTCGGCAAGCTCAAATCACCGTATACGCCCAGCCCGGGCAACAGGTGCTGGATGTTCGGCGTCCAGTACTTGCAAGTCTTCAGTAGGCACCATTACTCCTCTATATGTACCTTGCACAGTGATGCACCGGAAATCCTGCGTTGGAACACGGGAGTGTTTTTTTTTTGTGCGTGCGTCTGTGTGTATGTGCTCCCTTCTTTCTTCGTCTTGTAATCCCTCATTCCCCTTCCCCCAGTGTAGGATAGCAAACTGGACGCTTGTCGTTGGGTCTCGTCAAGCTACTTATGTAGCTTTTAACCCAACGCAACCATCCAGCATGTGTAAACTGGAAAATAAATTGAATTGAATTGAATTGACGCGCGTCTAGTTAACCTCCCTCCAGTGTCTTTCCTTCCTCCCTTCCTTCACCCTATCCATTGTGTGTCACTTCACTACTATCACGAAAAAATTCAACAAGTGGAACCTAACGTTGCCCTTACAAAATGTAATGAATATGCAGTGAACGTTCAGTGAGAGTTCATCTTGATCATTTTTCCGGTGAACCATCGTACGTGTCTCTGTTACTACCTTAATAATTACCGTTGCATCGTGCAGATCAGACAACGTGGAACGTAAGTTCCACTACTTAATGTGGGACGAACCCGCTGCGTGGACATATATTATTCCTTCTGTAAATACTCGTCATCTGCGACAGTATATGTACCGTGTCAATATTTCCACGCAGAGGCTACATAAGCGGAACGCGCGCGTCATTTGGAGCATGAAAAAGACACGACCATACAATAAGAGTTCATGGATCTCCCTCAGTCAGTCGGAACAGACCCCGTGCATATGAATAAAACACACGGCACGCGCCCCGATTGGCTGACGCGAGCTCCGCAGCCTGGGCTGCTGCTGCACGCTGTTGAGACCGACTGTACGGCATACGGGATGTCGACAGAGGCCTATATACGAGCTTTACGCCAGCGCGTCTGAGTAAAGTTTCTGCGTAAGCGCTTTATAAGCGCAACGTCCGGACCCCGAGGCGACTATACAATCGGCTGAAGCTTGGAATAACAAACGCCGCGCAGGCACCGGAAGTCATGACAAGAAAGGAACCATTGTAGCCGTTCTTTATTTATGGAGAAGCTATACGTGCTGTGAAGGAAGCAGTGCTTTAATATGCAAATGCAGCGCTAAACACAAGTTCTGTGTATAGAAATAAACTGTTATACACAACATGAAAACGTGTTCCCATTTTCATTTCTCTCTCCCTCTGTGCACACCTATTTTCGTTTCTCCTCTTTACATATATATTTTTAAATGTTGGTTACAGCCTAATGGGTTCGCCGTCCAAGTAACTCTCTCATGCGGCGACGGCCCTGTAATGCCTACATCGTTAACTGCGAGTAATGATGCGCGAGCGTTTAGCGTAGACCTTTTAGAATGCTGCCGTGAAAAGAGAAGGTTGGCATAGTGTTCGCAGAAAGAATAGATCGAGCGAGTGTCACAGTTGCGGTTATTGAAACGAAGAAACACAACCGCTAACGAGAAGCGACGAAAAAAGGTCATCTTTGTGAAGTCATCATCACGTTCGTGGTGAAAATGCGAGCAGAATGTGCTGGCGCTATACGTCAGAGTGGTCACTGGCGAGACCAAGCCCCTCAGTAAACTATGATGAATACAAAATACGTTACAGTAAAAAGTAGTACAGGTGTGATACGTTCATATATTGGCTCAACAAAAGCTCTAAAACAAATCACTAACATTAAGAATTTCCAAAGGGGCTCATTTCTTGACGTTTTGGAATCAACTCTATTCCTTCCTCAAATGGAGTGAGAGCGGAGATGTCGGTTGATAACGAGACATCGGGAAATAAATCCCCCCCCCCCCTTCCGTGTCTTTTCTTGTTAGGAGTCCTCGGATAGTATTCACCCCGTTAACGAGCCAGTTAAATCTGTCAAAGTGTTCAGCTTGAATGGCCAACCTTCGTACGCAGCCTTCTTATAGTGGATGGCATGACAGATGAAAGGCGCTAACCACATGCACGCGTTGCAGCGCGCCCTCTCCCTATGGAGGGAAAGGGCACACAGATTCGTGTGGGTGCACGCCCTTTCCTTCCATTGGGAAAGGGTGCGGAGCGCACTGATGCACTGCAGCGCGTACGTGTGGTTATAGGGCGTATGACAATTTTGTTTCGCATCTGAGCGAAAGTTCTGCACGCGCCCTGCACGGCACGCGGATATATTTCTGACGCTACGACGCATCGGGCGCTACGCACGCACAACTAAATCTTGACGTTGGCAAGAATTCCACGAGCCAGCGCCGAACTTGAACATACGCACTTTCAGCAGCACTGCACGGAATTGGCGCAACCGACTAGACACTCCGGCCGCCGACCGGAACGTGGAGGTTGGAGGCGCCTTCGTGCGTGAAAGAGCATTCTTCTGCGTTTTGGAACTGAAACCTTTCTCTCGTCGGCGTTGAGATCCGTCCTCCCGGGGGAATAACTTAGCTAGCGGTGAAGGAAGGGCGGGGGATAAGACTCCGCTCCAGGAGTCGAGGGATCAAGGGTGCCCGTAAGAACCCGCTTCTTTGACGCACTAAAACGAGCACACTCACTGCTCGCGGTGGTGCTATATACCGACGCAAACCGCAAGACATCGCTATATGCCATGACTATAATACACCTATAAAAAGAGCGGTGGTGGAGGGACGAAGCACCGTCATTTTAGGCGTAATTACTCACGCAAGGCAACAACAAGCTGCGCCGCTTTGTCGAAAGAGAGTTTAGTTCTCATATGTATGCCTTACGGAGGACGAATAATGTCAGCGATGTGTATAGGAATCGGTTTATGTTCATGGTAAAGGAAAGCGCGGGAGAGGGAGCTCAGTTAGTATGCACTCTATTATACTGCATACTCTACTGTATGCAGTAGAGTATGCACTGCACTAGATTACACACATTCTGCAGTGAGGAGGGTCTGGTGAAGAAGCCAAGCCCCCTCCCCTCTCGTATATAGCTGGTGGAAGGATGAGCAGCGGAAGAAGTTCACGAATTTCTTCGACAGAACTGTTTACCGCTCAGTAGAGCTCACATCGAGACCGGCTAACGGCGAAATAGATGCACGGACACGACGCAGCTAGGTTGGCAGAGAGCCCCCAGCAGTCCGCCGCGGTGGTGTTGCGGTTACGGCAGTGCTTGGGTGCTGAGCCGAAGGTCGCTGTTTCGATTCCCACCGCGGCTGTCGCACTAGAGGTCCGTGTACTGCGCGACGCCAAGATAAGATAGATAGATAGATAGATAGATAGATAGATAGATAGATAGATAGATAGATAGATAGATAGATAGATAGATAGATAGATAGATAGATAGATAGATAGATAGATAGATAGATAGATAGAAGCTCGGCGGCGCATAGTAGAGTGTGTCTGCTCGACTGGCTGGCTAGGCACTTTTCCTTTCTAAGGGAGGGAGCTCTCGCGTCCCATTTTTTTCGCCGTCCTTGCGGTTCCCGGCGTTCGCGAGGGCGGCGGGGCCCTTCGCTCGTCATTCGTTACAATTAGCCGCGCCTGAGAAATGAGCCGAGTGTCGCGCTGACGCAGCCGCGCCCGCCGGTTGAGGCATCGCGCAAAAGAGAGCCCGGCTCGGTCCGCACGGTGCCTCCCCATTCCATTAGTCATACATGCACCACGTTCCAGCGAACTAGGCACGCAGAGCAGAAAGGCGGCGGCGGCCGTCTCTTTCTCTCTCCCTCACACACACACACACACACACACACACACACACACACACACACACACACACACACACACACGCACACACACTTTCTCACGATGATGCATACTGTGTCCTCTAACAATCTCACTCGCTCCAACCGCAGTCCCCTGTCTCCTATCTATCTCTCTCACACACAGACAAGCTTTCTCTCTCTTTTTCTTTTAAATCCCTCTCCATCCATCGGTTATAGTGCGCACATTTCCCTTTTCCAATCTCCCTCGCTCTCATCAATCTCCCCTCTCCGTTTGTCAGCGGCTGTGTTATTCTCTTCTCAAACATTCAAACACGCACTCTCTCTTTCAACATACGCGGTGCGGGGAGGAGGATCGGCAAAAAAGAAGCTGAAAGAAAAAAAAACAACACACGGTGCGCCTGAGAAAGGAGCATGCGCAGGACTTTTGCATAGGCACTGCAAACGGCACACGTACGCGCCAAGATGGATATGGGGAAGGGAACGAGCAGGGTTGCGGAAAGGATGATAAATGCTTCACGAGAAAGCAAAAAAGCAATGCTAGCGAGAAGAAAGAAAGAAAGAAAGAAAGAAAAAAAGAAAGAAAGAAAGAAAGACATGCAAAAAGTCTGTGGACGACATTCTTATTCACAGAGATGGTGGCTGCAAAACTCCGAACACACACCAACTCTGATTGATTGATATGTGGGGTTTAACGTCCCAAAACCACTCTATGATTATGAGAGACGCCGTAGTGGAGGGCTCCGGAAATTTAGACCACCTGGGGTTCTTTAACGTGCACCCAAATCTGAGCACACGGGCCTACAACATTTCCGCCTCCATCGGAAATGCAGCCGCCGCAGCCGGGATTCGAACCCGTGCCCTGCGGGTCAGCAGCCGAGTGCCTTAGCCACTAGACCACCGCGGCGGGGCACACACCAACTCTGAGGCATGGGGAGGTTGAAAGCAATTAAAAAAAAAAGGATACATTGAAAGATAAGAGACAGGGCCGTATTTGAAAAGAATAATAAGATAGTATTTGCCTATATGTAAAAAAACACAACAACAAAAGTTGTTTTTTTTTAATATTAATATAACGTTGATGATACAGCCGGCTCTAACATTAGCGAACACGAGTGAACGTTAAACCCACGTTCACTGAGGCGGATTGGCAAAGCAATGAGCGTCACTGTAATATCTCGCAGCAGGGAACCTGCTAGGAAAGTGTCGTTAGGTTAAAAAAAGACGCCTTCCTATAAATAAGCGCCCTGTTTTGCAATGCAAGTTGTGAGTTGACGACGACGAAAAGGTAGCAGCGAAAAAGAAAGGGTTCATCGATAACGCATAATGTTCTACAACAGCACGACGGATTACGATAAAACGCCGTCACAATAGCGGGACCCGGACAGATTCTTTTTTTGAAACCAAAGCTGCTTAGCAAAACCAAGAAAAATACAATCACAGCATATATCCACAGAGTGTATCATGACGAGTGGGCGAAGCTCCGGAGTTACATCGGTAAACCGTGAATCCTCCGCAAATCTTGTCCAGTCTATCATCATGTAAAGACGGCGAGCACGCGCTGCAGCCGTTTTCCGAGCCCTCCGCTCCGCCGCCTAGTCCTCGTCGCTCATACTCGAAGGGCGAAGGCTGCCGGCGAAAGAGGAAGCGCGCCAAGAGCGAGCGCGGTCTCCCATCACACGAGAGCACGCATGGGAGTAGAGCAAGCGCCGCAGCACCACCTAGTGAGCATTCCGAGTACTAGCGATGCAAGCGCCATCTAGTGATCGCTGTGTGTCCTGGCGATGGCTACTACAAGGCGTGAATTACCTACGCCATAGAGCTTCGCCCCTAAAAACCACCATCATCATAAACGCTTATGAGACAGAGAAATCGGATAAGTCCCGCTACCCACTATACTGTCCCACTAGAAATAAACGACGCAGCAGGTAGCTCAACACTAAAGAGCGGGAAAGGCAACGGTAAGCTAGAGATTATTGCCGTATTAGAGAAGACCTCGAAGCGATGGAACGCCTACGCCAACGACCACCTGCACGTAGACGTATGAATGGTTCGAACGCTTGGTTTCAGCGCGAGTTTATGTCCCCGGTGCTTGGACATCCACGTATTGTCTTTGACTGCCACGTGGTCTAACGCGAACCTTCCTGCGCTGACAATAAACGCAAGGACATCATAGCATCACCTGTAGCTAAGGCCTCGAACCAACCTATTGACGATCAGATTAGTCTTCGGGATCGTACAGTTTCGCTCTTTCAAGCCTTGCGATGCTTAGTGCACGCTCCGGGCATTTCTTTCTTGCTTTTTTTTTTCACTACCCCTGGTGTTGCTTAACGCGCACTTAAAACTCGATACACCAAGTTATTCTGCACGCTTCGCGTAGCCGGTCCCTGTGCCATGGAATCGAACAGGTGACCATGCGGCTGGAGCAGAACAACCACTGATGTGCACTGCAGACGGTTTAGTATGTCTATACGAACCAGCGTCTATGACTTCTAAGTACCAGCCCATTGCTGTACCATTGCTGTACATTGCTAAGTACCATTGCTGTACAGCAATAAACGGGGTTGTTTCGTAGACGACCATTGCTTTGTTACACCTACAATACCTAAACGGAGAAAAAAAGAAAGTAGATGATCATAGCACCACGTAAATGACTGTTATCATTTTTTTTTGTTTGGCAGAGGAAGAGGGTCGTTCTTTCTTAGAAATAATTAATATTGGGGGTTTTCCGTCGTAAGGTCCAAGTGAGGATCGTATCCAGGCCCCTTGTTTATTTTGTGTATTATTAATAATAAAGGCTCGTTTATTTCTTATACACAACCTCATGAAACCAGCAGGCGATAATGCTAAGGAAGACATAGAACACACTATTTGCAGTTTTTAATTGTAGCGCAGTAAATAGGACATAAGTACAAATTAATTAAGGATGAGAAGGCAAATTCCCATGAGTAGAAACTAAACCTACAAACTCGGCTGACGGGCCCAATGCTTTGTCGACTGAGCTATACTACGGGGTTAATAATATTGAAGCAGATTCAGAATTTAAGATTCAAACTGAAGCTGTATCTTAATATACCGTCACGTTAACTTAAAGCATGCAATTAACGCGCTTTTAATGAGAAAAAAAAACAAAATCTACGTATCTGATCTCTGAAAAAAATTACCTAGAACTATGTACCTCGTTTTGTATTTTTTATTTTGGCCTTTCCTTTCTATAACTTGCGTTTGTAACTTTTCTTTTGGTGTGAATTCGATCAGGAATCCATACCAAGGCCGCTTCGCGCATTACGACAACGTTGTGCAGGGAAGTTCAATCACTACGTCCAAAGCAAAAAAAAATACAACAAAAGAAAAATGCAATCACGAGAAAGGCTTCACACAGCCGTCAATTAATCCAAAGACAACCGCGGACGAGAAAACACGCTTTAGCCATAGCATCTAGAGAAAGCGACGACGATTAATAACCGCGTCAAATTCGAGAATTCATTGTGGTTGTATGTACTCAACTCGACAGAGATAATCGACTTGCAATCGTTGTAGGCGTTCGGCCGTAACAAATGGCGAAACGCTCGCGACATGACACGCCTTATCAGCAACCTTTTTTTTTAAAGATTAGCTTACTCGCTGGAGACCTGGTAAAACTTTTATTCTTTTTTAACCCACTTGTTTTGCAGATGAAAGCAGCTAGGAAAAAATCGACAAAACTGTGGGAAAGGCACGAACGTTGCTGTCGGTTCGTAATTATAAAAGCGGCACCTCGAAATTAAATAAAAAATCACCCCAGAACACACGAATACAAGCGCCCAAATTTGTCGGCGCTTGCGTTCACGTGTTCCCGAGTGATTTTGACACATTTCGTAGCGCCGTTTTGACCATTATGAACCCGTGGCAACTCGCCCAAGGGTCAGTGTTGCTTAGCTATGCGACCGTGTATCTCCGATTTCGTTAGCTGCCAGTGTGAGCGAATCAGCGAAAGCTGATTTCACCGCCTCTGCCACCCCTGCTAGCGGCTTGAATAACAGAAATGAACAGAATCTCCTACTCGCCTATTTATCAATCAGTCACACAGCCAGCCCTATACGGTTGCATATCAACCCCTTCAAAAATAATGAATAAAACAAAATAACAAACTCAAATTTTGACCGTCTCTTTATCGCTCACTTGCCAAGCTCTCTGTGGGCGCTTATCCGTGCCTAAAAACATAATAGAGAAAACGTTCGAAGCGGGTTAGGGCCGAATATTTAATATAATCTCTCGGAACCCCAGAAACGGTTTTCTCGTTTACGAACCGCGCTCACAAACGTACAAAGCGATGCTCTTTCCACGTTCCGTCATCCGGGGCCCATTTCGAGCCTCGTCGCCAGAATGGTGTGGCCTTCTCCCCGAGGGGGGGGGGGGGGGGTGTAGAAAGAGAGAGAAAGATACGGTGGAGACGGACCGCGTATCCGAAATGGCGCGACGCAGCCGAAATAACGCGGCCACGTCGAAGTTTAATTACTCATGAAACATTAATGGGACGACGAAGCAACCGTCGCTATACGGCGGCTGCGACACCGTATATCAGCTGTCGCCGAAAAAACGACCGCCAGCGCGCGCGCGTCGTTCTCCGTGCGTGCATGTGCACACACACACAAACACACACACGCACACACACACACACGCGCGCGCGCGCACGCGCACGCGCACGCACGCACTAACGAACAACCGGCCTGCCGGGCGAAAGATATTGTAACTCTCTCAACTTCTACTCTTCCTTTCCCTCCGCTATACCACAGCGCGCTCGAAGCGAGGACGCCGTGGTTGTGTGCGTTGAGCGGGCAGGCATGGCGCGGCCCCCTCATTAATTAAATCGGCCGCGACCTAATCGATGCATTCGTGACAATAAAACCCATCGAGAGAAGGCGTCGTCGATCGGCTTCTCGTCTCACACAAGCGGTCTCGGAAGTTTCTCTCGTCAAACCGGAGCGAGAGGAGCCTCAAAAAATAATAATGCATTAACAATATAAAGGGAGGAACGGAGCCAGCAGCCGATAAGCCGCCCTCGTTCGTCGGTCACGCCGCACGTAGGGGTGTACGCGTATCACGACGTTAGGCACGGCTGCCCGCCACGCGAGTGCTTGAGGAGCGTAGTACAGTCGCGCAGGATCGGCCAGCCTGACGGAACCGGCTGATTGACTAACCCCCGTATTCCAGAACCTCCCTTCACTCAACGCTTCGCCTTCATTTGATGGATGGATGGATGCTATGAGCGTCCCCTTTATAACGGGGTGGTGACAAGTATGCCACCAGGCTCGACAAAAAAAAAAAAACTTTTTTTCTTTTTTGATGTTGGCCTAATGCCTCTACTTCGATAAATTCTATCTTAATGGAAAAAAAAAGGTAAATTTTCAGCTTAAGTTCTCTGCCATTTACGGCACACTGTCCATATTTTATTTTTCCAATATTTATTTTTGTCCTTTCTCTCTAATTTTCTGCCACCAATACTCTAACCGTCTCTTACTTATTTCAATCGCGGGTGTGTTCAGCTTTCCATTGTTGTCCCTAAAACCCAAGGCTTCCTGTAGGCTCGTGCCCAAACGTACACCTGGGTGGATATCTCCACATTCAATCAGAACATGCTCCGCCGTTTCCTTATCTTTCCCGCAGCATGTGCATTGTTCTTCTTCTTTACTGAATCTTGCTTTATAACTACGCGTTCTAAGGCAACCCGATCTCGCTTCAAACAGTAAAGCGCTTCCCCTTGAATTATCGTAAAATGCCTCCCTCCTTATTTCATTTTTGCCCTTTCGGTAGTTACTCAAAGCCGGTTTTTTCTCCATAGCTGCCATCCAGTAAATCCTCTCCGCCTCCCTGACTTTTCCCTTAACGCTCTTTGTTGACATATGGCTTACAGTACCAGCCGTATATTTACTAGTGAGTCTTCTAGTTCTTTTTCTCCACTGTGTGTCCACGCTCTTCCTATACAAATAACGGAACACCTTCTCTGCCCATCTACTCTCCTTCATATTTCTTAGCCTTTCTTCGAACCTTATTTTGCTCTGCGCTTCCCTCGCCTCAAAACCTGCCCACCCCATATCGCCCTTTACAGCCTCGTTTGTCGTCTTCCCGTGAGCACCCAACGCGAGGCGTCCCACAGTCCTTTGATTTACATCCATTCCCGATTGCACCTCTGCCCTCATGCACACCACTGAGTTCCCAAAAGTAAGCCCTGGAACCATTACACCCTTCCACAGACCTCGAAGCACCTCATACCTATTGTATCCCCACAACGCTCTGTGCTTCATTATTGCCGCATTCCTCTTTCCTTTTGCTGCCGAGGCTTTTTCCTGTACCTCCATGTATCTATCACTCTCATTTACCCATACTCCAAGGTACTTGTATTCGCTTACCCTCGGTATTTCTTGGCCTTGTATGGACACCGTCTGATCACAGGGATCATTGAATACCATCAATCCACACTTCGTTACACTGAATCCTAGTCCAAGAGCTTCACCTTCCCTTCCGCATATATTCGCCAGCTGCTGTATATCATCTCGACTGTCCGCAAATAAGACGATATCGTCCGCATAAAATAAACCTGGAAGCTTCTGCTCAATCATCATGCCGCCCTGTTTGTGTGACAGATTAAAACCAATGTTGCTACCTTCTAGCGCTTTTTCCATACTCACCATGTACAGCATGAATAACAGCGGGGACAAAGGACATCCCTGTCTCAGACCCCTGCTAACCTCAACGTTCTCTTTGCTACGCTATTCCTTCCCACTCTATGCAAACTGTATTTTCTCGGTATATCTCCCTCAAAAGCTGTATACAGTCGTCGCCCATGCCCATTCCTTTCAATATATCCCACAAAATTTCCTGATTAACGTTGTCGTATGCCCCAGTGATGTCTAGAAAAGCCACGTACAAGGGCCTATTCTCTATTTTAGATATTTCTATACACTGAGTGAGAACAAACAGGTTATCGTCTAACCGCCTGTCGACTCGAAATCCGTTCTGAAGTTCTCCCAAAATATCGTTATGTTCGGCCCATGTTTCTATTTTCATTTTTACTGCTTGCATCGCCAACCTGTATAGTACCGATGTAATGGTTAGTGGTCTATACGAGCGAATCTTGTCCTTTTCTCCCTTGCCTTTATAGATTAAGTTCATTCTACTTTGTCGCCAACTGTCCGGTATTTGTCCGTCCTTTAAGCTTTTTTCTACTGCTTTTAACAATGCTTCTTTAGTGTTATGTCCTAGTTCGTTAATGAGGCTAACGGGAATCCCATCTAAACCCGCGGCAGTGCGCTTTGGAATTTTTCCTTCGGCCTTTTTCCAGTTGAAATTATCAAGTACTAGCTCTTCCTCTGTTGCTTTCTCCGCCACACTTTTACTCACCGGGGAGATCCCCTGGACGCTCTTTTGAAACGAATCGGCTGTTACCTTTTGGATGTAACCTAGCGCTTCGTACCCTTCCAATTGATTTCCTCCTTCATCTAGAATATGTTGTTGCGTTGTGACAGACTTCCTACCTAGCGCCTTTATGTGGCTCCAAAAAATCCTAGGCGCGGCCTCCTTTTTTTCGTGTATCTCTGTCATCCAGCGTTCACTTTCACCTTTAATTTTTGCCTCTACCAATTTCTGTACAAGGGATTTTTTCTCTAAATATATTTCCCATATTTTTTTGACTTCGTCCTGCGGCCGCTTCTCCTTTTTTGCCTTTCTATGCTCCCGTGATGCTTCGCGTCGCTTCTCGATCGCCTCCCGGATTTCCCTGTTCCACCAACTTTTTGGCTTCCTTTTTCCTTTCCAGCAAACAGTTTTCTTCTCTTTCCCTATCTCCTTCGTCATTAGATGTAACAGCTCACTATACTCCCAGTCCTTGCCTGGTATTTCGCCTACTTCTTCCTCGACTTTGCGGCTATATTTATTATTTGTTTGTCATTTAAATACGAGCTGCCAGACTTTGATTCCATGCTCATATTTTCAGTTTCGTATCCCATTTGTAATGTTATTCGTTTATGATCACTACCCAAGCTGTTAATGCCTTCCTCGTCTATCCTCATTTCTGTCAGTTTGTGGTAAATTCCTTCAGTCATGAGACAATAATCAATACTTGATTGCTTGTTTCCGACTTCCCATGTGATCTGACCGTCACATTTAGGCCCCGTGTTAACTATCTCCAGACTATGTTGCTCGCAAAGATCTAGTAATAACTTCCCATTGGTGTCTGAATATCCGTCAAGGTCATGTATGTGGGCATTCATGTCCCCTAGAAGGATGATTTCGGCCCCATTACCAAATTCCTTAATATCCGCACTCATGCAATCCACTATCTCCTGATTCTTTTCTCTGCAGTTATTCCCCGTCCACAAGTAGGCTACCCCTAGCCACGTTTCCTTTCCACCTACTGTGCCCAGAACCCAGAGGTGCTCTGAACACGTCTGTTTCACTCTAACCCATTTGGCTCCGCGATGAATTAGCATTCCTACACCCCCACCTTTCCTTTCCGATATGGTCCTGTTACACCCTTCCCAAACATAATTTTCAATATGTGGTGGCTCTTCCAAGTCTCTAAGGTGTGTTTCTGTAACCGCATACACGCCTATCTGTTCTTTGTTTAACTGCTCCTCAATCTCTAACCATTTTGCCTTCTTTCTGCCACCCTGCATGTTTATGTAGCTAATTGCAACACGCGCCTTTTTCCTTTTTCTTTTACCTTTTTTCTGGTTTTTCGCAATTCTACCTGTCAAAGCGTCCTCCTGGTTGTTTTCCCTGTTACGAGCTACCCCGGACTCCGAAGGGCCCGTGAGCCCCCCAAAAAAGCTACTGCGCGTCCTGCCAGTCACCAGCCCACCTCGTGTCCAAGCCTCTTATCGAAATGAATCTTGTCTCTTTGGAATCCACCCCACCTGTGCACTTCCCTGTTTAAATCCACTACCTCGAAACCCTTCTCTCGACTAATTCGCCATATCTCTTTGTTTGCGTCGACAACCGCTCTTTGCAGGTTGACGTTGCGTACTGGTACTATTTGAGATAGCCGATGGGAGCGCCATCTCTAGGTATGGCAAGTCACTGCACATTAGTGATAGTCTGCTGCAATTTTTGAGTAGCGCAGCGTCATTTTCCGCCGAGCGGTGGCGCAGTGCTCAACTTTGCCAAGTGAAGGGTGAAAGTCGAGTCGAGGAGCGTTACTGAATACGGGGGTAATGCTCGCTTGCAGGCTCTCTCGACAACAGGCACTTTCGGCGCGAGATACGCGACGTCGATATATCGTGCGCGATAAATTGAGCGAGTGCGCCGGAGTACGAACGCGAAAGTTGACACGTATACAGCAACAAAGAAGCGATGTAGAGCGAAATGCAATGACCATGGACGAGTTTGTTTGCGTTAATCCCGCGTAGAGATGTATGTGCCTAAACTATGAATTGAATGGTGGAAGAGATTTTTCGATGGCTCACTTCTTTGTTCGACACAACCTTAATTAAATCCAGGAGATAATGAAAGCGAAGAAAATATCGGGAACGCCAATTGCAGTATTTTAATTGGACTGCAGCAATTGCGACATACATGTGACGAAAGCTATGTAGACGAAAACAAAATCACAGCGTATCCATGATGATCACTGGAGCGAAGCGTGTGTATATTTGTCCCTTTGTCTGTCTGTCCGTCCATCCATCCGTCTCTTTGTCTATCTGTCCGTCCGTTCGTACGTCTGTCTGTCTGTCTGTCTGTCTGTCTGTCTGTCTGTCCGTCCGTTCGTACGTCTGTCTGTCTGTCCGTCCGTCCGTCCGCCCATCCGTGCGTCCGTCCGTATGTCTGTGTCTCTATCTGTCTGTCTGTGCGTCCGTCAGTCCGTGCGTTAGTCCGTGCATCAGTGCGTCCGTCAATGCTTCCGTCCATCCATTTATCCATGTGCCCATCTGTCCGTACGTATATTCGTCTGTATGTCTGATACTGCCGCTTACGTCTGACGCAGGACAAGGTTATACCAAGATGAGCTTCGCCCCTAAACAACTTGCCGCCAGCAGGGACCGAACCCGCGGCCTTCGAATCGTAGCAGTTCCGGTTCCTGCGAGCGGAAAGAAAGTGATGCGAGGTAGTGCCTCACGAGTGCCGAACTGTGCAGCGCTGCGGCAACGAAATGGGACCGACGAAAAAAGTATGGTCTTCGTCATCTTCTTTCGTAGAGAAGTGCGGAGAGGAAAAATTGGCAGTGGCTTATCTCGGCTATGTCAGGATATACATAACGTACGCTACGGACGGACGGACTAGCGAGCGAGCTCACGCGAGTCAAGCCCACTCGAGACAGGTCCCTCCAGGCATAGAGTTTCCTAATATACACTAGAGGGAACTCTGGCGCTAGTGTCTATGGGAGCTGCAACGCACGGCGCTTCAGCGAGCACGGAAATGATGGGTAGTCACACGTTTAATTTTCGTACTTCTGGCTCCGTGTGTGTTCGTGTGGCTTGGAGCTGTTTTTTTTTTTTTACGAAAAAAAATTAGCAAATGTTCAGCGTTTGCGCTTCACAACCTTATTCTTTTAGCATTACCATTTCGAATCGGGTCACACACAAAGTTCAAAAGAGTATCATTCTTTCCTTCAAAACAAAACCGTAACCAGCAATCAACGAGGCCGCTAGGACGATTCGCCACCCGCAAGTAGAAAGACGAGGCAAATGTGTGTACTACCCATTATTCCCATGGTCGCTGAACGATCACAGCGCCAGAGTCTTCTCTAGTTAATTTTAGGATGCCTCCAGGGGCTTTCAGGCCATCCACGTTCTCCGGCGTGCCACCTGTGCGCCGTGTGACGTCACTGCTCCCCGGACATGCGCGTCACGGCTCTCGATTAACCAACGCGAAACTGCCCAACCTCGGTACACTTCTAGTACTTTTAGTATGCTCTAGCCTCGGCCAGCATCGCTTACGCTACACTGGCAGTCACGAACAGACACGGCATCATGCTCATCTCTGAGTCAATCAAGTGGAATACGATGAAGCCGAAACATACGAAGCATGCGAACGCCACAGGAGATGGGGGTGGGGGCGAAATTTCACCGCCGACAGTCCTGCTACTACGGACGCCCTCTCACTGAAGCCCTCACGATCAGAGCGCCGTACAAAGAGGAGGTAAACGAAGGACAGCCCCCCTCCCACTCCGTGAGTACGCCTACATATGGCGGAGCGCGTCTGAGGTATACGTACGTACGCGTAGATTCATACAGGGTCACTGCATATGCTGATGCATTTCTTGACAATAGACTAAACGTGACCACTACACATTGATAGCGCCGGACCACCTGCGAGGAAAATGAAGTACCAATCTAATGATCGTACGGTTTTAGTAAGTACCCGATTCGATGGCCAATACTGACATAACAATGTACTCCGTAACTTGACTTTTTTTGTTTCAGTTTAACGTTTCTTCAACCTCCGCCGTCGTGGCCGTAGGCGGCCAAATGCGTGGAATAAGCTTAGGAGTCCGTCCGCATCACAGTCAAAGCACGACAAAAGGAATAGAAAAGAAGAAAATACGAACAAACAGTTCCGGACGTGCCTGGGAAAAACGTTATTCCCTTTCTCTCCTTCTCTCCACTACCCAACCACTACCATGAAAGTGATAGTGATGCCACGTTTTGGCCGTCGTTCCTCCCAATCGCATCGTTCGCTTCTTCCCCTCCGACGCCGCGGCGCTGTAAACGACGTCAGAAAGGACCGACCGGCGATCCATTCCAAAGCGTTTCAAAGCCAAAACCTACCGCTCTTTCTTCTCCGTGGGTGCAGGAATGACGAGGGTAACGGAGCGAAAAAAAGAAAAAGAGCGCCGCATCAACGTCCATCATCGGAACATCCAGACACCCCACAGGCGGCTGAACAATGAGCAGACAACGAAGGTACGAAACAAAAAGAAGCTTAGGAGATGTAAGGGCGAAAAAATGGCCGAACAGTTATGGAAGACGAAGGCCGCCCCGTCGCGTCGCCGCCGAGGTACAATGGTAATGAAACCCCGCGAGTCGGAACTGAAGACCAAGGGGACGGCAACGGCCGCGGCGGGGAGTAGGAAGACGAGGGGGACGACTTCTGGGGCGTGCGGACGGAGGCAATGAACACAAAAGTCATTTGGCCACGTCGCCCATCGCTACAACCATGAGCGGCAGAGAGCGAGAGAGAGAGTGAAATAAATGAAGAGAGAAGACATGGCGTGCGGCGACCTCAGTTCAGATATCGGTAATAGAGACAAGATGCCAAAAAGAACGAGACAAGATAATCGGCGACACAAAACGAGTTGCGATATGGTTGAGCAGCAAGAGAGATTTCTTAGCTATACCTATAAAGACACAGAAGAAACCCGCGGCGCCAAGCGTTGTCCTCACTTCTCTTTTAGATCTTTTTTTTTTCTTGCCATGTCGATGGAAGATAAGTGCTGGGTGAACACGCTGTCAGCAGATGTGCGGTTGAATCCCTGTAGACGTGTATATTATAACGTGAACTTGCGATGGGCAAGCTCCTCTAACCCTGAAACGTCAATTCCTGAGCTCACGAGCTCAGGGATCGCCGTACTAGCTCAGGGACCGGCCGGCCATTCGGCAGACCAATCATGTAGATTGACGTCGTCATGTTGGCAAACTGTTACGTGATAATGACGTAACAACATGCCCGACACTTTTCAAACGCCGCCTCCTGAGCATGTGTTTGTTATCTCAATCACCATGATCTGAATGTATAGCATGAAATAAACATTTGTCTTTTTATTTTTGACATGCAAAAACAAGAAGGGGGAATCACGTTTTTTTTATTAAACTGGTCTCGCGAAACCTCGCAAAGTATATTGCAGTCTAGCGGAGGTGAAGACTGTTGTGGCTCGGGGTTCTGAGTCGTATCCCACCGCTGCCACCAGTTGTTGGGAATCCCACCGCTGATCACCAGTTGTTGTGATCCCGGGGTGTTGTGGTAGCGTGGTGTAGCTTCGGGTTGAGGAAACGAACGCTTGCGAGATGGGGATACGAAAAACAAACAGGTTTATGGCACTATTTACAAATATTTACAGCATGAGGTTAAGAGTTCGCAAACCACGAACGTGGTGGTTGAACCGCTACACAGTTCAGAGCCTTCACAAACTACGAACGTGGTGGTTGAACCTTTACTTGGTTCAGAGCCTTCACAAACTACGAACGTGGTGGTTGAACCTTTACTTGGTTCAGAGCCTTCACAACCTACGAACGTGGTGGTTGAACCTTTACTTGGTTCAGAGCGACGTCCCGCACTCGGCGGCGTCCTTATAAGCCCTGTCGGGCTCCTCCTTCTTGCGGGGAACACCAATCACACACACACAACAGGTGAAAGGTACGAGCAGGCACGGCGCACGTGAACATCCAATTTCGAGTCAAGATCACTGCACTGAAAGGTGGCGCCAGAGAGGCTCTTGCTCGTCGTGTATGTCGCTGGTCGAGGGGTCCCAAGCTTCGGACAGCAGACATCAAACGGTCCGCCAATCTGTCCGCTCAATTAGCAGGGCACTTTGTGGCGGCGGTCGCCGTTTCTTCAAAGGAATACGCTGTCTTTGTTGTCCCCTCTGGAACGGCTTACAGCTTCGTGGCGACATGACGTCTCATCCGCCGGCTAGCAGGGACAAAACCTGGCGGGCATAGGCATCCGGCGAGTCGGCTACTTGTTTGAGGATTAAAAGAGCGCCGCTCCCCCGTCAGCTCTCGACGCTGGTTCCAAGAAAACCTGGGTTCCAGGCGTGGGAACGCGGCCCGGCTACGCTTCTCAGCGACAGCATGGCGCCTACCGATGACGGTCATAACAAGATAAACACCACAGCTGAAGGCTTTCGCATTACGAAGGCTGCCAAGGAAGAAGGCGAAAAAAAACTGTAGCGAATAATTTAGTTCTAAATCCTTCACTAAATGCAGCTCACTATGTTGCGAATGCTGAAGAAGTGCGCAGGACGGGCACCCAGAGATTCCCGTTCATAAACTGCCCCGTTTATCGAACCGTCCATGACGTCAATGTTTGACGTAAGCGTATCGGCTTTTGACCGTATACAAGTAGAATCTTGTTTGGAAGATTCGCGAACGCGGGGGGGGGGGGGGGACATGCGCGCTACTTTTTTCTGCGATTTCTCGACACTCATGCTTGTTACGGCGGTTGACACACTTTCCCTTCTAGAGATGTATAGCGACGAAGATGCCGGAAAGGTGCGGGTGGGAGGAGCGAACGCGCGCTCACGGCGAGGCGGTGACGCCATCTTGCACACGGCGCGGGTGCGCCAGCCGCATGCTTCCGGAGAATCTTTAAATACTGTAATTATTAAGATCACTGTCAAGTTGTTTCTCCATGACTGTGTTATTTCGTACCTCGTTTGTTTATTTTCCCCCAGTTTTGGGCACTCATAGCATCGTTTTGGGCCTGTATCGATTACTTGGGTTTTGGGCGTGGTGCGAGGCGTGGTTACTAGGTGTTTCCGTTAATGTTTCTGTCAATGTTCCGTATTAAGTGTTATCGTTCGGGTCGGTTGGGTCGACGCTGACGCTTGGCCACGATGTCGGCATTGCGTGCACGGCGGAGTCGCTTGCCGACGCTACCGTTGCGTTTGAGGATGGCGAGCCCGCATTTAATCCGATGCAGTTTCGCGCCAATGCTGCCACTGCGATTCGGCATATCGAGCCCGCGCTTGGCCAGCCACGGATATTAGCTGGTGCGTCGAGCGAAGGCAGCGCTCACGCGAGGAGAGAGTTCTTCCACCTCCTCGCGCTCACGCGACGCATGCGCCGTAAGGGTGGTCACGCCGCACGCACGTCAGATTGAACTCAGCCACAGGATGCTTCTCAACTAAAAAGTGAAGTAGGACGAATCGTCACGTGGTTTCGCAATAGTCTCGGCGAGCCGATCTCCTCTGTCGCCATCCCTGCCGACTAGTGCGCGTTGCTTCACGGAAAGCATTAAAACACCGGCGCAGCAGCCACAACCGAAGCAAGCCGACCAATAGTATCGCTTTTCTATAACGTAATCAGGGCCTGTTTATCGTATTCAATTTATGAATAGGCTTCAGGATTGTCACGTGAAGCTTTCTCTCGTAGGCCATTCATTCCTCCTTGATGCAAACACATCTTCACAGAGGGCGCCACAGTGGTACGCCCGCAACAGTTACTGTATATACTGCCTTTAGGTAGCATATACAGTAACTCTACCAGCATGTGCTACCTTTAGGTAGCATATACAGTAGCTTTAGCGCCCGTCATGCAGTTCCGACGTCAGGCACTCGGGAAGCGCACGAAGTGGGAAAGAAATGTAAACACGGGTACTGTCGCTGCACTCGCTCTTTCTCTATCACACACACACACACACACACACACACACACACACACACACACACACACACACACACACACACACACACACACACACACACACACACACACGCACGCACGCACACACACACACACGCACGCACGCACGCACGCACGCATACACACACAAACACACACACACACACGCACGCACGCACGCACGCACGCATACACACAAGGGCCGATACGTCCCCGAGCGGGACCACGTCCGTCGAGCTGATGCACCAATTAGATATCTCAGGACAGGTATTTCAGTTGCAAGCATGTTGACAGATCACCATTTTTTGTACGTTGCTCCCACCGTTAATCACACCTTAGAAGTGTGGCAGTTGGGCTAGTTGGTATGGCATGACGACAGTTATGGCGCGAGAACAGAACGAAAAAGGGAGCGCTCGTCTCCTTCTTGTCTCTTTGTCGTCGTTCTGTTTCGCGCTACAACTAATCGCAACCCTTATATATTTCTCAAAAAGAGAGGGAGAGAGAAAACAAAGCCGTCGCTCGATGACACGAGGGCTTTCGAAAACCACGCCCCCACGCAGCGACTTCGGACCCGGGTGTAGGCCCCGCCTCCGCTAAGCAGACGGAAAAGACCGGAAGCGAAGTCGCCCACGCTTTCAGCTACGAACTGAACAGCCCTCCTTCCCGTTCCGGTTGCCTTCGAAGCTCGAGCCGTTCGCAGTTTGCGCGATTTCGGGCAACGTCTCGCTTTTTTTTTTTTCATGTTTCGCACCGCTAAACTGCTGAACGACGTCGTGTCAACATAAAGAGGCGCGGCACGACGCCTGGCGTACACCCGTACATGCACGCTCTTCGCAACAGTCTTGCCACAATGGGCCTCGGGAAAAATCATGACGACATACACCGGGCAGTGGAAAAATATCGACGCCACGTTCGACGTTGCCATCTATAAGCGAAGCCAGTGCGCCGAAAGAGGACGCAAGGAGACCAAGCACATTAGGAGTCCATTGAAAATGGCTGTACAGACGGGCAAACCCATGGGAAGTATCGGAACAAAAATGAAGAAGAAAACACGGAAGGCCGCATATAAGCGGCTTCTCAACGACATAAGCGCCAAACGACAAAAAGCCACGGTCTGAAACAAGAACAGCATCGACGCACGCCGAACCCGGAAGCTAGACAGCAGGCATATAAACAACAACTACATGCACGAAACGACAAAAACTGGGAGCCAGTACGAGGTAGATGGGAAAGGCCTACGTGGCTACAACTAGCTATACGAGTAGCCGAGGGCGATATAAATAGGGCCGAATCGAACAAAAGAGGAAGGAATGGAGTAGCGATTTCAAGTAATGGATATCTACAAAACAGATAAGCACGAAGTTTTTGGCGAGGTAGCTTCGGAAGGCGGCGATCCATAACGGCTTCCCTCGCCTCCAGCCACTTCAATGTCATTCACCTGTTTTTTGCGCCAATGCGCGGCTAGGGGGCGGACTTTTTTAACAAAAGACGCATTAGCCGACGCCGCTAGTGCAGGAGTTCGAAGTCATTGAAAGCTCCGACCGGCCGGCGTATAACGCCGCGCCGAAGGAGCCCCTCGTCTTTATGTTATACAAGGAAGACGCAGCCTATATCTTTGAGCGTTGTTGTTGTTGTTTTGTATTATGCCTTCACATCCTCGTACTTTTTTTCTCTGCACTCCCTTCATCGTATGTTCCTCTCCACTAAAATGCCACAATTTTTCAGCCATTACAGAAGAAAGACACAACGCTTTTGCTTTCTTTTTTTCTGTATTATTACTTTATTTCCCAGCAGAGCGCATCCTCGGCAAAATGGCTCGTCGCACTTCACGGAAAACTTCTGAATTCGATTCGGCCGGCGTCGACACGCTAGCGCGACGAGTGTCGCAGTTCGATGCGACCTCCTCGGAACACTGCGCGGAAGGCCCTGGCGCCACACGTTTCGAGGTGCGATACCTGATACTGCACACACTGATCCACCCCGAAGTGACAGCGTGACGGCCAACACACGACGCATCGCACGACTTCGCGTTTGATGAACTGAATTTTCTCTCACATGTGACGAGCACTTACAATTGTGGGAACGGCACAGCCGGGACCGCTGTAAGAGCAGCACTCCGTATCAACAATTCTGTGCAGCTCAAGTAAATTTGTACAGAACTAACTGGGCGGTAAACAGCAAGAAAAAAAAATTGACAGAGTTGCCCACACTACTTAGTCGATTCCGAATTTCGATAATACAGGCATTTTTTAAATTTTTACAGCCTACAGGAGAGATCTTAATATACCTTTATCTCAGACCGAGACACCTTCTTTCTTGCTCATCGGCTACGGTTTCACATACTCCAGATAATGTTTGTTGAAAAGAAACTACAGCGGATAAATGTGACCATTAGAAATGTAATTGCAACTAATGGCCGGAATTTTAATGTTATGATTGAATATGATAATATCTTCACCCGAAAAGCTAAGTTCCGGTCTCTCAGACTTTTAAATTACCATTTTAATAGATTACCTGGTCCACGCAGAAACAAATAATACAATGGCCACAGATACTTCGGTGAATAATCAAAAGGCAGGCATTGGAATTGCCTTTGATTCACTTGGCTGGTCCTTCTCAGTGAGACTGCCTGGTTTTACTCCAGTTTTTGAAGCATGAGCTCGCGGCGGTTATTTTAGCACTTCGAAAACTTTCGTCAAATGAAAACAGTGCAGTCATAATGACAGATTTCCTTTCGCTGTGTGCAGCTCTCACAACTTCTGAAAACTCTGGTTCTCTAAGGACATTATGAACAATAGTACCGCCGCAGTTTAAACACATGAGGTCACTGTGGGTTCCAGGTCACTGCGGATTAAGATTAAATAAACTGGCCGATTCCTTAGTATCGCTTGATCTCCCGGTAATATTCGTACAGCAAGAAGTAGAATATATAAGCGTGATAAGATATAGAAAATCAGTAATTTGCACTGATAGGATAGACACAATAACTACATGAACGTAGAATAGCTACCTCAAGTTTCCACAGCTACTTCAGCGGACTCAGTCAGAAAGCTCGAACTTATGATAACTAGATTTTGATGCCGTGTCCCACCTCTGAATCTATATTAGCACAGTGCTGGTAAAGTGATAGATATCACCCATCTGTGCGTTCTGCAGAGAGATAGGAACATTTGCACATTATTTTTTATCTTGTCACCGATACCCTTTACTTAGAAAAAGGCTTCTAGTTATTTTTTGAAGATAGGTCTTAGATTGACGGTGGAAACTGTACTGAACTTTAGTGCATCGGTTTTGGGACATCGCCACAGGGATGCATTCAATGCGGTTTGCGATTTTATTCAGGCATCCAAACGTATCCCACTGTAATCGCCTATTTAATAAGTACTGTTGTGTCGCATAAAAAAGTGTGTTAACCCATGGATTCTGAATGGTTAGCTGAAGTAAACGCAGCAGTGAGGTCATCTCGAAATCTCTAATATAAAAACCTCTCAAATTCACTTTTCTATTTCTTCTCAATGTCTCTTACTCTGTATGTTTTTTTCTTGCATTTATTGTATTTTAATATAAATTGATTCTTAAACATTGTTGTAATGCTCACAAAAAAAAAAAACTACTCAGCGCTTTCTTGGCCAATCTCCCAGAGTGGCTATGCGCCATATTTTCAAGCAAGCAAACAAACAAATAATATCGAAAACCACAACCACTTGAATGCATCTCTCAGCGTGAACTTCTTTGTTGTTGTTTCTTCGGTATGCTACGCCCACCTATACCGCTTCTATCTCTTTTACGTGTTTTTTTTTACGACAGAAAATAATGCTGGTGTTTCTAAACAACCATCATCATCGACTACTACAGGTACTAACCCATGCACCATAACTATCAGAATAATTAGTAGTAGTAGCCTATGTCTGCATATAAAGTTATAAGCGCAGTCATCAGTTAAAGAAAAAAACAATTGATTCAACCCATACTTTTCCTGACCTGCTGGATTCATTTGGTCATGTCTAAGGAAGAAATGAGAACCCCAAAAAAATTCCCCACCCCCCCTTTCATTGCGAGTGTGATACTATTACTACCATAATACTACGATTCACTCATCGAAAGTGCTTCGACGACACACATATGCGCGTACATCGACGCGGTACTAATACAGTACACTGTTAATGTCAAACACTTTTGTCGCAGCAGCTATAGCTACAAATGTAGGGAACATTTGCGGATCAGACGCAATATATTGGACGGAGAGTACTAGGCAGGAATTATCGAAGGATGAGTCGAGAGAGAAGGCGCGGACGAACAAGGAGCAAATGTTCCCGCCGTTGTTACGCTGCCGTCCGCCGCGAAATTGCTTAGGCTACGCTCGCAGCACGAACAAGATGGCCGATGGCGAGAGTCTCCCGGGACACAGACACACGGTCAGTTATTGCACGGAGCGGACACTATAGACTCTACATATGGGACCCAAGCTAATATGTATGACAGAGTGTTCCACACGCGGTTGCACTGTAGTAACAGCGCGACAAGGGTAGGAAGAGACAAAATCGACAGGAGAGAGCGCTGGGACCAAGCCCCAGGTACTCTAGAAGAGCGAACACACAACGCGGAGATCCGACGCAAATATAATCGGAGAGAGCACTCAGCCGAACTTACGCGCCGGCCCCGTACGAAAGCTGCCCTCACGGAGGCGAATAATCACGATATCTGGGGTTTAACGTCATTTACGATATGAATATTAGGGACGCCATAGTGGAGGGCTCCGGAAATTTCGACTACTTGGTGTGCACTGACATCGCAAAGTATACACATGCCTCTAAAGTTCCGCTTCCCCTGAAATGCCACGGATCCCGCCACCAGAATCGAACCCACGACCTTCTGGTGAGAATCAAAGCACCACAACCACTGCTGCATCCGCGGCCGACAATCTGTGAACGCAAGGACAGCGGTTGGCGTCTCACGCCAATATGCGAGCACGGCGTGGCGAGTCGTAGCTCCGTTGAGGCAGAATAACGTATGCGAGGTAGAATAACGTATGCGTGCGATAGGATAAACAGGACAGACACACACAAACGCACACATACAAACAGCATGCAGGAGCAAACAGACGACACAAACAGACATGTTCTCGGCGCTCATTCCCAGCGGTGCCTTTCAATCTTGGAAGAAACAAGCTAAGGTATTCCGACGACAAGGTACTCCACAAGATGAACACTGGCCAGAGATGTGCTACGGCCACCGAGGAACGGCGGCAATCGTCGCGCACCGGCCGAGATGACAGGGTGGACCCAAGCAGTCGGAAATTGGTAGGCGGGGAAGACCGAAGGAAGTGGCGCTCTCGCTCGTACGCATACCACACGCGTATTAAAAGGAGAGTCACAGCCGCACCTGTTTGCACGACACGCTTCGCAGCGCTGGCGCGCGACCGAGTAAGCACCACTCCTCTAGTGCTGGAAGTAAATCACTGTCGCGGAACGACAGCCGCTGTTTGCCCGGGGAATGAACGAAGCGAGGCGTTCTATTGGCCCGGGACGTCTTGTCCGAAGCGTACACTTATGCCACGCGTCGAAGGATGTACAGCTCGTGCCTGCTCGATAAGAAGGTGCACTCCTGGGCACGTTATCGAAAAGTATAGATAATGGACACCAGAGTTCTATTCCGCAGCTGCCGTCCATCGCTGTCAAGCAGTGGCTACGGTACTCGGCTGCTAACCCGACGGTGGGTGTGTCGTCTCCCCTTCTATCCTCGTTCAAGTAGTTTGCTGAAGCTTATACGTGGTCTACGAACGACAACGAACGAGCTCATACAAGCGCAATACTAAAGGCCGGAACGTCACTGCTTTAATTGATCCGGGCCGCGGTTGTGTCGCATTTCGAGGCAGGTGAAATGCTAGAAGCCTGCGTTCAATATCCGCTGTGTCAAGTCCGGGCGACAACGTCGGTCAGGCGCGAAACAGTGAAATTTTTCGCACCTGACTGACGTGTAAGAGTTGCAACGTGAAATCGCCAGTCAGCCCGACAAGTTCGACATTTATTTCTTCACATTTACACTACAATTACTTCTAATAGCATCCGCTATATTTTCCCCTGCATTATTGTCTGTTATTTCTGAATAATGTTGTGCCTAAGAAAAGAAACGAATTACAATTTACACTTTTCTCGACAAAAAGGTATCCTACAATCAGGATTTGGGGACATGTACACGTAGCGCCGTCTTTCGTCGGTGACGGCGGTAGCCTGCCGTAACTGGATGGGATATAGGCAAATCAAAAAATAAAATAATAAATAAATAAATAAATAAATCTGACGAAAACAGCTCGCTATCAAAACACCCACCCCCACAGAGCCAAGACTTATTTAAACATTCTGTTAAAATTACACGGTCGCACTACACACCACTTGGCTTCCAAGAAGCAAGCGTTTGATGTTTTACAGTGCTGCCCAATGTGTTTCTAATGGGCGGCAGTGTGCCATTGTTCCGGGAAGCCCCACACTTTGCAGCGCGATACTGCAATCTTACCAAAATGTTTCGGTTATTGTTAACATTATTTAAAAACTAGGGAAGGGCGAGGCATGTACGAAAGGGAAGGCTGTTTCAGCTTCGCTAACGTGAAACCTAAGCGTATCATAGTCGAAATCAAGGAGAAGAATTGGACCTGGGCCGGGCACGTAGCGCGTAGGCAGGATAACCTCTGGCCATTAAGTGCAACTTACTGGATTCCCAGAGAAGGAAAACGCACGAAGGGAAGATAGAAATTTAGGTGGCCAGACGAGATTAGAAAATTCGCGGGTATAAAGTGGCAGCAGAAAGCACAAGACGAGGCTGACTTGCGGATCATGGGAGAGGGCCTTGCCCTGCAGTGGGCGTAAGGATGATGATGATGATGATGATTATGATGAACGTGAAACTTGAGGGAAGAACAATGCATACAGTGTTTTGAGAGAGATGTCTTAAATGAGGCACTATAGTGTTGCCAAACTTGAAACCCGGGCATACAGGAAAGGCTGTTCTCGCCCCACTGGCGTCGTCGACGCTTTTTTTTTTTGGGGGTGGGGGGGGGGTTAACTGTCATTGACTCTTCATTCTTAGTGAACAAGTGGCGAGTATTTGAGATATGTACCAAATTTTTGTTGCACGCAACCGTTTATAATGGACCACGACTACATGACACACCATGACGGCATTAGACGCCAAAAAAGCCGAAACAATAATGTGCTTAGCACTTATTATTGTTGGAGCCACTGCCAACGGGAAGAACACGCAAGAGCATGAAATGTATATAGAAAGTACAGCATAACAGAACAAATGCATGTTGACGCTTCCGATCGTGTTTTAAGAGCATATGTCTTTTCCCATGGCTTGGCAAAAGACGTACGGGAATTCGCGAAAGAACACGCGAATGCTACGCGAAATCCAGCTCAAACACGGAGGAACTGCGGCCGGCAAACATTACAGAAAACGAACGTCAAGAAGAAAAATAACAATGAAGGAATATCAGGAACTCGCTTTATAAACACAATAAGTAAGCGCTCACGTAACGATAATAGCACTGAGTTGAGACGTGTACAGGGAGAAAAGGCTACAGCAAACAAAAGAGAAACACGAGTGTGAGCAAAGATTCCGCGAGACAGCTCGCCTGCTGTTTGAGTGCGTACATACGCGTTTGCTACGCCTTGCGAGGGTGTGGAGAGCTAACGTACGACGAATCCTTACAGCCAATAGGGAGTCGCAAGAAGTAAGGGAAGGGAAAAAGATTACACGCTTTCTGCTTGGAAGAATACACCCACAGCACACACGCACGTACACACACGCACACACACACGCGCGCGCGGCATCAGCTGCCTCGGGGGCAGCCGAGCACACACCGATTATGTGACTTGCCGACACGGGCGGCTTCGAGCAGCCAGTTTAACCCCCCCCCTCCCCACCGGCCTCTCTCTCAACTCTTCAACGTCCCGGTTATAACCGGCCACGTCGGCACCGGAGTCGACAACATATGGAAGCACACAGACGAGGCCTCCTCCGGAAGTGAGAAGCTGCTGCAGCTACCGACCGAGTGGACAAACAAGACGGTCGCGCACCGCCGACACTGTAGCTCGCTCCTGGAGTACACGATCAAACATCCGGGCACCCCAGCTTTCGTATACCATCAGCCCTATTCCTCTCTCTCTCTCCATCTCTCTCTCTTCAAGCACGTCTCGCACATTTGCCATCTCCACATCAAACAAGGCACACGCTGTCATCCCACTCGTCGGCTGCCTCCTCGGACAGAAACGCCCGAAGCGAAGCGGAAGCTCGCCAGCTGCAGTTGACTGGCGTAATCTTGAGCGACCCGAAAATGTGGTGCGAACATCGCGTCATATTGAACGTACCAGTCGCACTATGACTCGCAACACGGCACCGCGCAGTCTCCTAAGTTCACGGAACACCCACGGCTTACAAGAACTTTTACTTTCGCAGCCAAACGCCGTTTTCCCCCTTGGGGAACTTCGCCAAATGTGAAAAAATGTCATCTATTTCTGGATATGACGTCAAACTGAAGCCAAGCGTAACCTCCCAGCTCGTGAGGAGACGCGTTCCCGCGTCGCAAGTTATCCTGAGCGCGACTACACAGCAGTGAGAGAGAGGGGGGGATTTAGCATAAGTCCTCTCACGATGACCCTAAAAGGTAATGAAGCTAGCATGCATGTAATGAGTCTAATGACATAGAGACACGAAGAGCTTAGCAGACATGACACAATGTGACAGGTGTATGGAAATATACAAATCGTAGTATAAAAAATCTATAAACAATTCTACGGCTGATATAACAATTTTAGCTTTGCGCTGCTATCTGGAACAAGCGGATATTAACAGCCAAACATTACATGTGAAGCTCTTCCACACTACCCTGGGTGCATTGCATATGCAGGAAGACATTGGCCTCTTGATCGGCACTTGAAGTTAAGTTTACCACGGAAGAAGAGTCTGCAGTGTCCGATATGAATACTTATGAACCATAGCAACCTCTTGAAATACTATTGGCTCATGTGACTGTCTATGCCTTTAATGGAGAAAAAAAATCAAAATCCCCTCTTGAACTATGACCTAAGTCCGTTCGTGGCATACTGTGGTGTCTATCGTGCAATACACTTATGAAGTCCCACCATACCTCTAGCCGAATCATCACGCTAGGCGTGACAAAAACCCTTCAATGAGAGCTATTTTGAACATCGTCAAATTGCTCCATCGGTCAACTCCGATAATCTTAAAGCATCGCCTTTGCGGAATTTGACAGTACGACCAAATTTCACATTGTCTAGAATAACACGCCAATAATTATTAATAAGCCTCTCCGACCCACCATCATCAGTTAACAGTGGCAGAGAAGAACAATTTTTCGCGTGTGATTAAAGTACGTTTTCAAAATCCCGAAACCACCACGCTTACCGCGACACGACGCTTGCTAAGCGAGAAAACGCGAGAAAAGAAAATGCGCCGTGAAGACTCCACTGTGAAATTACCACATCAAACACAGTGGCGCAGTAAACTTCGAAGGCGCCTATACTGCGTTCTACGAAGCTTCTATTATATAAAAATGAACTACATTGCCTTCTGTGAGTACTCTAGACATAGCATACGAAGCTTCACACAATTTCATTGGGCCAATGTCGCAAAAACTCGAAAAATACATTTACAAATTTGCTACGTCACACGCGGAGATTTCGGCGCGAAACCTAAAAGTGAAACTTCATCCTTGATTTTCTCCGCTGATAATGAACTTATGACAGTGAAACGTATGGCACTAGCGTTTTCAGAGGGCAGTGTATCAGTCTAAATCAAGTCATTGCTTCTATATTAGTGCCCCGTTAAGTGTACATGAAGATTATAATTACAAAGCTTGAAAATAATTTGACGTAGCATGAAATTTAAGAAAAACAAGAAAATGCAGAACAGTGACCTAAAAGTGACGAAGATAAAGCCACACATATTATGGACGAGAATGAACCAAAAGAAGAAAAACAAATTAAGTTCACAGAAGCTCAGGAATCTTTTTCACTCTTCTGCACACACCGCGGCCGAATTACGTTCGTTTGTTTGCCAAGGCCCCAGGCGGGTCTGCATTGGAAAGGCAGTGGTCGTCACTCCATTGATGTGTGCAGTGCGTGTGTTCAGTATATATAAGCACGCTGCGCTATGCGCGCCAAGGAAAGCGAAGCTGTTCACAGTAAACAAGATGTAGTGAAGTATCAGCGAGGTGTGATCGATGGGCAAACGCCGGTGACGTTGAGTGGAGGAAAGGGCTCCGTTGGCTGCCACGCAAGCATCCCACTTCAAATTGACGCTATAGTCAGAGGTAGGACAAGTCTGCCATCTTCAAAAGGTAATACGTATTAGTGAACTCCATGCTGCGTACATTCAAGCGTCGACACTCTAATGAAAGCACCAACCACGTGAGAAAGAAGGAAGGAAAGGGCAGACATCTATAGCGTTATATAAGCAGTAGACAGCATAACTATCTGTGATAGAGCTGCTTATGTCGGCAACGGCCTATATACTATGCAGTTTACATGAACAGTCTGAGTGCCACATTTGCAAACATTCGTAGCTTGAGATAAAACCTGTATTGCTATAAGAACGGCTACGCCGCTACAACGCTTCATTCCAAATGCGGTTGCCCGGTGACAATCGGACACCCTTCCTTTCTGTTGTTTTCTATATATAAAAATCATTGTCGTGAAAAGACTCCAGCAAAACGCGGTTCATTTTTCCGTCACAGTTCTTTCAAAAGAAAAACGGCTATAAAACCAAAGTGGGTGAAATGTAAGTTCGTAGAAAGAAGTTCAAAGAAGTTCAGCACTGGTGAACTGTTTGCACAGCGTCAATTGTAAATTTGAATAGCGTCTGTTGTAACCAATGGCAGCGAATCCAACACATAATTTTGGAATTCGCATACAGCGAAACTCCTTCGCAAGAACGTCTTTCACAAAACATTCCGCTGCAAACGACGCCACATGTCTTAGCTGGGCTTCTTCCACCCATGTGTTGTAGCGGGGTACGATGTCAGCGATGTCAATATTGATTTGCAGTCATGCTAAGTGGGCGTTTCTTAACCAGGCTCTCGCGGGAAGTGAACAAACAACAGTGGGTGAATTAAGAGATCTCGCGCGGAAGCCGGACACGAATGAACTTTTTCTTGACGTCACTTCCGTGACGGTACATGCAGCGTGGCTGTCAAAAAAAGCAACCAAACCAGGACGTTTTTTCGAGAAGTCACTTCCGTGACGGAGATCGCAGAAATGACGCCAAGAAAGGACGCGTTAGTTTTCTAGTATTTTCGCGTTCAGTAATTTAAATCAGTTCCAATCTGTTTGTTTTGTCGACGCACTTGAGCTTCTTCAACAACGTCATTCCCGTCACAGATGTCACGTGAATTAGACCTGGCGGAGCTCGGCATAGTACACTGTCGTGTTCAGGCAAGGAAAACTGACGATGACGATAAATATAGGGACACAATATCGAGGAAGAGTGTTTACATATTTCACAGAGGCGACACTCACCACTGTTTACGGCTATAGTCACTCGTCCGATGTCACGAGTTCAGGAGTCTCGTCGACAGGGGGAAACCTGGAAGGTACACAAGAAAGAGCGCGTTAAAACAGCTCTGGGGAAACTAATGACACAAGAGGACGCTGTGAATTAAATTGAGCCATCAAATATGCACGTAAATCACCTGTTTCTGTTCAGAATATATACCCACTACACTTGGTTGTCGCGGGTCGAAACAAACTCGGATGAAAACACCCCGTCGCATTAGGATGGCGGACATCGCCTTAGTGCGCCGAACAAAACCAACATTTTAGGATGAAAGCAGGAGGGTACCGCACTCCAATCAGAACAGGTTGCTGTCCGATTATTGTTCGTGCACTGAGTACTCTATAGCTGATGAGGAAAGCGAATTCAATCGCGTGCGAATATATCTTACGTGGTTGCGTGACGGCTCATAATTGAAGAACCACGTAATATGGACAGACGCTGGTAAGAACAAGAGACTAGCGCTGTTTTCTTACCTGTCTGGGTTCATACTGCAGTGTTATTTCAAATGAATGCGTAGCAACTGGCTAGCATTCAGACGATCTCAAGTGCAACGGTCATGGAGTCATTTGATTGCTCTTATAGCGGAATCTGCCACCAATTTTAGAGAAAAAAGGACCTATGCTGGTTGAAACATTAAAATACCGCGCTGTTCACCTCCATATAAGAAGCGTTCACGTGACGTCATCCGCAAGAGGCGCGAGCGCTCCAGTCGCCAATACTGTGGTCTCGCGCGCGAACATCATCGTCGGACCGCAACCAAAGTTCATGGCCGCACGCATTGGGTTGATGTTTTTCTAAAAAAAAAAACAGCTTAGCGAGGAGCAGTGCCGCCAAATATCGTGCTTTCATGTGCCGGGTCATTGCGGAAGAGTTCCGTGATTATATAACATATTTCCCTCGCTCCAGCGTATAGCAGAGACCGCTGGGCGTTCTTGACGTGAAATCGGCGCGAGATCAGGCAAGAAACCAATACAGTGTCCGCTTAAGACTAAATCACGCAGCGACGATGACATCTGGGGTGGCAAAAACTGCAAGAGCGAGAGTTCTCGAGACGTTTAGACGCCATGCACTGCAGACAGGAAAGGATATAACTCTCGGGGCAGCGAAAGACACACGACCTCGGAGATTTTCGCCCAGCGTGCACAATTGCACCTGTCATTGTCAATCACGTGCAATCCATACACCGAGCAGTTCAGGCGCCATTGAACAAACAACAAATAGGAAAGCCAGCTGACGGTCGGCTTGACAACCCTACATGTTACGACAGTTGCCCTACACGGAGACAAAGCTTGAGGAGGAAGGAGAGAGAGAAAATATGAAGAGAGGAGAGGGCGGGGGAGGGCAGAAGGAGGACAGCTGAGAAAACATTCGAAAGCGCCTTTTCAATGACACGTAACGCGTAATGGCGCCCAAAAGACGCCCGCCAGAAGGGCGTATACATACCGCGGCACCGTCCGTACTTTCGCGGGGCATCTTAATCCTGTCACATAGCTAAAGCGGGGACGCAAGATTTTGACAGCGCAAACATGCAACGCGACCCCTCCATAAAAGCGAGAGCAAAATTGAGCGCTCGCTTCGTTGCACCAGAGAGGTCAAACTTGAAAGCATAACAAACAACAACCGCGCCAACGAAAATAAACAAACAAGCGGAGAGAAGGCAAGCCCCCCCCCCCCAAAAAAAAAGTGACAGCTGTCCGCTCGGGAAGCGCCGGAAAGACAGAAATAAAGAAAAGATACACTGCTGCGCAGCAGCACGTGGAATACGAAGACGCTGTCACAAATTGTGGTGTAAGAAATGCGGGCCAGCGCACATAACAAATGCGCGCGCAGAAGCGAAACCACGAGACAGAAAGTGGTCAGTGCGCCAGACTAGCGAGCGGCAATTCAACGCGGCAGCAGCAAAACACCGGGACCATCCAGATCACGAGGGTATGCGGTCTTTCGGGCTTTGCTCTTATCAACCGCGAACGCATCCTCCTCTCTCAGTTCTTCTTCATCTTCTTCTTCATCTTCTTCTTCTTCGTCTTCTTCATCTTCGTCGTCGTCGTCGTCGTCATCGTCTTCTTCGTCGTCGTCTTCTTCATCTTCATCATCTTCATCATCTTCATCTTCATCTTCATCTTCATCATCTTCATCTTCATCATCTTCATCGTCATCGTCGTCATCGGTCAATCCGTCATCGTGGTCGTCGTCAATCCGTGGTCGTCGCGTCGTGGTCGTCCGTCGTCGTCGTCGTCGTCGTCCATCGTCGTCGTCATCGTCTCGTCATCATCTTCTTCATCTTCTTCATCTTCTTCATCTTCATTCATCTTCATCATCATCTTCATCATTCATTCATTCATCATCTTCAGCATCATCTTCATCATCATCTTCATCATCATCATCTATCATCATCCTTCATCATCATCTCATCTCAATCATTCATCATCTCATCATCATCATCTTCATCATCATCATCTTCATCATCTTCATCATCATCTTCATCATCATCATCTTCATCATCATCTTCATCTTCATCTGCGGCTTCTTCATCTTCTTCATCATCTTCATCTTCATCTTCTTCATCATCTTCTTCTTCATCATTCTTCATCTCTTCATCTTCATCATCTTCATCTTCATCTCCTTCATCTCCTTCACTCCTTCATCTTCTCCATCTCTCCATCTCTCCATCTTCATCATCTTTCTTCTTCTGCTTCTGCTTTTTCTTTTTCTGCTTCTTCTTCAGTTAGACATTTCACACTTTCAGTTTCTTCTCGAACCTTTCGTGGTCATACATTCCGCGCGTATACATACTGACCGTTCAAGTACAAGGTTGAACGATTTGGTAAAACATGGTTGCGAATTAAGACACACGCGAAAAAGAAGAACCGATATCAGCGTTATATACTTTCGCCAGTGTTTGAATTGATCGAGATTTGACGGTAAGAAAGACGCTAACTTTTTGAAATCCTCAAAGCAGTGGTTTGAGGATTTCAAGAAGTTACAAGTTCAAG
Source organism: Rhipicephalus annulatus (assembly GCA_013436015.1). Lineage (NCBI taxonomy): Eukaryota > Metazoa > Arthropoda > Arachnida > Ixodida > Ixodidae > Rhipicephalus > Rhipicephalus annulatus. The sequence continues at coordinate 121,721 of WOVY01003490.1, read as the reverse complement.
ACACTCGAATGTACGTCGATTAAGTCTTGAAACAGTTCCATAGGTGTTTTTTCACCTTAACTACACTGCGCATTCCCGTTCATTTCTACTCTTAATTACGGGCATTTAAAGCTTCAAAACCACTACACGATTATGAGAGACCCCGAAATGAAGGGGTCAGAGAATTTTGACCACCGGCGTTTTTTTACCGTGTGCCTGAATCTAAGCACACAGCGCCCGCATTTTCGCCTCTATCGAAAATGCGGGCGCCGCGGCCGGGATTCGATCCTGCGACTTTCGGGTCAACATTCGGAAACCACAACCGACTAACTACCGTGGTGGGGCAATCCATACTCCTAATAATTCGGAATAATTACATCTCAATACCACCTTGCGGGGATTTCAGCGTCATTCGTATTCACTATACAGCGCCTGATGACGCCGGATTTTTCAACCTATAAGCCATACATACCAGCCTTTCAGCCTAAAAACAAGTAATGTGGCAAAAGAGTGGAGGGTAGGAGCGGGAAGGGGAGAGTAACTTTCGCTATCACCACCTGCATTATAGTATGGTCGTGCGAGACGTCGTGAAGGAAGTCCCGCGGCGGTTAGAGTGGGAAGTTCGCCTGCCTTTGTGCGAAGTTTTGCTTTTGTTCAGCGCATAAAGGAATCGCTGCCGCGAAACACGGCTGCCCTCTCACATTTTTACTTTTGTAACAGAGCCCGACTTACAAACAACAAAGACTAATAAGTGAAGGAAAACGAAGAAGGAATGCAATCTTTTCATCTCTGTTACATTTATTGTTTTTTGCGATAAAACTGAACTACGGCTCATTACCGGAAGCCATGAGCTCAACTAAGTTTCTAAGTTGTGCATATCGTGATGCGTGTGTGCAAGTGCGCATATCGGTCGCTTGCTTCGGCTCGCTCTGGCTTTCTGGGTCCTCTATTCGAGAAAAAACGTAAGCACTCTGTCTCGTCTCTTCTTCTGTCCCCTCCTGCCCTGTCGTTTGCGCTGGTAAGCAACCCTTATGAGGTTACTAAGCCGACCAGACCGTGGAAACCTGATTCCCAAAACGAAAATGCCTGTGATCGAGCAAAGAGCTATTTGTCCCGTTCACGCACGCACGCACGCACGCAAGCACACACACACACACACGCACGCACGCACGCACACATACATGGCATTGAAACACACACAAACATAAGAACAAACGCATGCGCAGACACACGTTCCCCTATTTTCTCGCCCGAAGCGCAAGGCAGCAAACCGGACACTCATACTGACAGACCATCTGCTTTTTAAACAATTTTCTCAAACTGCAAGCCTTGCACTCCCGCGCTCCTCAAAAAAGAGAAACGAAGAATAAGAAAAGAAAAAAAGTTACCGCGTATCTGGGCGCTTCGCTGCAAATGTCGTCGAAAGACAATAGTCTTCTGCCGGCTACGCGGGCATTTATGCTTTGACTTACGTCAGACAGCGCCACCTCAGCGTTTAATCGGCCACATCTGGATAGCATTGATAAAATAGAGAAGGCGTTGCGTTAGAATCACTGTATATGCCACCTAAACGTATATGCTACCTAACTCATATACAGTGACTTATGATGCGTGAGATATGGACGCCATCTGGCAGCGCCGTTGGGAAACATGAGCTAGTGCAGAACCCAGGGCCACTGCCAGGTGGCTGCACATAACTATCACCATGGCGTGTTTTTTTTTTGTGCTTAGCAACGCTCTTTCAGCTCAGCGTAAGAAACACTATATGGTCTTTAAAATTACGTGTCTATGTATTTTAGAGTAAAGGAACATACCACCTAATACTTCCGTGCTGGTGCTGCCCATCAGCTAGGCGTAACATCTGCTGTTTGATCGATAAAGTTCCCAAGTATAAGTGCAGCCATCAGTTAAAGACCGCTGGGCGTTCATTATGTGACAGACAGACAGACAGACAGACAGACAGACAGACAGACAGACAGACAGACAGACAGACAGACAGACAGACAGAGCAAACTTTATGTTCCAGTATCTCAGAAAGACTACCATCTTTAAGAAATAACACGCAAATATAAAGAGGCTCCACAAAGCGCGTTCCGACATGGCCTCAGAAACTAGCGCCTCAAGGCGTGTATACCCATATGTCGATAAAAAGAGGTCCACTGCGGCCTCACGTAAGTCTTTGGTCGTGCTTTCGCTCGCGTACTGCTTGTTTTGACCCGGTCAGAGGCCACGGCTCCGGGCAGACCACACCGTGACTGGACAGGCCCGGTTCCGTTTCGCCGGCCGGATGGCCCCACTTCGTACAAGGCGCCCTGGCCGCATGCCATGGCGGTGGCACGATTGGAGCGCGCTATTAAAAGGACGCGCAGTCACTACGCGTGGCTGCTAAACTTTTCCGACCTCATTTCGAGCTCACATAAATACACACTGCATTGAACAACGTCACTCCCGTGGCTGGTTATTCCGATGTACGTATTGGGAATAAGGACGGCCGCTCGTTCTGCTATGATAAAACGGATAACTAACTAGCTAGCTAGCGAGCTAACTACCTAGCGCAAAGAAAAATGCTAACTGCAACGTTGGCAAGCATTGGACGAACACCATTAAGTGAAAGCCACATATTGTCAGCAATGAACGACCAAACAGTGTCAAAAACTGCTACAAAGGCTGTTCTAGACTTTATAAAACGCATTGGACTAGAAACTAGACTGTAGGGTACTATGCTAAGTGGCTACTGTACATACGCACCACCTCTTCTTGTCCCCATCATCACCCTTCATCCCTCTTTCCTTCCCCTTTCCCTTATCCCCTGTGTAGAGTAGCAGGCTAGAGCGAACTAGCTCAGGCCGACCTCTCTGCCTTCTAATAAATTCTCACTCACAACTACCTAGCTAACTAATTACCTAACTAACTTATTAACCAACTAAAACAAATAAACAAACAAATAAATAAAATACGACATAACTACGAACTAATTACCACGGTCTCACAGGCTAAGACACGTTTTTAACGAAATTCACGGCATTGCGAAAAGCTCTATATAGTGATGTTCAAAAGTGCTTCCTTCACCTGACGCTCATTGCTGTAATGATGCGCTGCATATATGGAATGCACAAAAACTAATCCCGCAAGAAACCCTAAAACGGACAAGGACCTTGTGCACCAGAAATGTTGTGCAAATTGTGTGCGTTCACAATAACCACTCTAGATAAGGTGTTACCAATTGAGGTTGCCTCATCAAGTGTAGACTGATTCGGAACGGTCACAAGGCACGTTGCCCAGCCTCCTAGCCCCTGCCGCAACTAGCACCATGCCGATTTTTTTTTCAGGAAAATCGGGTGCTAGTTGTTGAACAGAACTGTCTCACTCTTTATAGAATTTACTACGTTTTACTGACGCTGCCACTGCCACCACTCCGTTAGTGCATTTAATACCGGCGTCACACAAGCAATTCTGATCGCGATCAGGGCTGAATTCGGATCGGACTTCATGATCGCGATTAAACAAGTGCGTCGCTACTGCGCGGTACAGCCTAATCCGGATAAAGTTTGGCGCGAAAGTCAGCGAATTCGCGATCATGCAGCCAGATGAAGGGGTGCCCAGATTGAGATCGTCTTGATACCGATCGGGCCTGATCGTGATTAAAAGTATCCATGTTAGCACACCTGCCCCGGATCAAGCCTAATCCAGATAAGCCCTAATCGCGATCAAAGGTTCCCCTGTGAAAGCGGTATTAATCTACTGTACGGCGGCGCCTATCCAAACCATATCAAGCTTGCGCTTCTAGAGATCAGCATCCTGAATGCTGACAATGAAGGTTTGACATTTCATTTGACATTTGCACAAAACCTCGCGCACGACGGACTAAACTGTTCTTCGTCAACCTAATCAATGAACAATGCAGGGAACCAATTTTTCAAAGAAATGCCAAGGTGACAGATAATAAAACTGCGACCAGTTAAGAATCAACCTGCCGAACGAGCGCGTTCAATGTAAATGACACCCCACGCATGCCTCCACGCGTCAATCCAGCATGACTTCTCAGTCTACAATGAGGCCGCCCATTGCAAGAAGTGTGGCTGCTTAGCTAAGTTTTCGCGCACATTTGTCTTATACAGCCATCATGACACAAAAACTAGAGAGAGATTGCGGAAGCCTTTTTTTTTATTAAAAAGAATATTGATAGTTGTGACAGTTCACCGTCTATATCTTTGTTAGATTATGAAATCTCGTTTCTGGACGACACTTGATAACGGTGGAACCTTCTCTCTAGTTTCTGCCTTTCTCTTCTAGTCTTTCTGGTAAATAATATCTTCGTTTAATAAACTGAGTTTTAGTCTGCGCTTCTTTTGTCTGCTCTCTAGTGTGCCGTTAGTTTGCGCTGCCAATTCTTTCATTATGAATATATGACAACTAGCCAACCTATCAACCCTTCTACAATGAGCAATTAACGCTGGATCCTTGGTATGTGTCAAGATACAGCTAGAAACTCAGACCGCACCCCCTCCCGCCCACACACACTTATTTCATGCCGCACTCATTAAGTTTTACCCTTGTTATTATTTTTTAACTAATTGGCTTTTAAAAAAACAAGTAACTTGGAAAATTTCCCCTTTTCATTTATGTTAGATTGGCTTGATTGTTAGATTGGTTATACTCCCTGGTGGTACGGGCTACCCCCTTTTTCTATTTAGTTATTTTTAATGTATAGGGGGCGAAAAAAAGCTCACGCACACAGTGTTCCCTACTCGTGCCTTATGCCAGGGTGAGCTTCACAACGTCATCTCCGGCAGTATAACGCCGCATGGACCTTGCCATGACAGGAGCGGAAGCCCAGTGAACCGCGTCTCTCGCGCATAAACATGACAAGGTGCCGTCGGCACGAAGCGACGAGGGTCTGGGTCGTTCTCTGAACGACGACAGAAAGCGCTTGGTCAAGGAGAGGCCGACCGTCACGACCCCCCACTTCTACCCCTCTAAAAAAGATGTAACGGCTAGAGAACAACGGTCGGCTAACAGTGAACGAGAAACGAGGCCGAGACGCTTCGAACACGCTTCGGTCACCGGGACAGCAGGTGGGCTGCGATCAAAAGGGAAATGAAGAAGATCACGCGCAGAAGAGAAAGGGCCGACACTAGATCGAGAAGTGAGCGCATACCGAGAGGCGCGAGCGCGGCAAATAAGTCATCGAGGCCTGTACGCAGACACAACAACGTTATGCAGGACCCATCGTCGAAGAAAATGGCCGCTACGACGGCAGCGCGAGAGACGGGTGAAAATGCAGGCAAACAAGGAAGCGAACAACGCGGCAAAGCGCCGAGCAAACCGAGCGACCGACGCTTTCGTTCTCTCGCCGCTCGGAGGCGCATCATCCGTTACGCGGACGTCCTCGGTGCAACCAGTTTCCGACTCCTCTCACGCGCTCGTGCGTCCATCTCTCGAAAAGAAAGAAAGAAAGACAAAGCGAAGAAAGTGAAGATAAAAGGGGGACCCCGGGAGGTCAAAAGGCGTGCAGCACGTATATCTTGAACGGAACTCTCGAAGCCGGCCGGAGGTTCATGCAGTGGTAGTTGGTGGCCCCGTTTTTGTTTTTGTTTTTTCTTTTTCACCAAGCACGAACGGCCGCGACGCCCCGGATCACTGGGTCGCTGCCGGCATGCACTGCCGCCAAAGCTCTCGCTTCTCCTTCTTCATTGCGGTGCTCAACAAAATAGGGCACGTGACCCGGAGGGCGCACTGCATACGAGGCTCCTAAGCCCCCGCCGCTATAACGTGGGCCGCATGCTTGCGCATATATTAGCCCCGGGCAACTCTTGTTGGAGTTTCGCCCAGAAGCGGCTGGTATCGATGTGCTTGTTCGCTTCTCACGGCTCCACTTCCAAGTCTCTGTTCTTGCCACTGCTTCTACTACTACTACTACTACTACTACTGGAATGTACGAGTGGAGAAGCGTTATTTAGAGACCCGGCTAGTTGCTGATACGGGAATGGCCACTGAGGTGGAGGACGAGAGACATTGTGTGAATCTAGCTTCCCTGCCCTGATGGATAGCCGAGAAGTGTTCTCAGCGATCAGTCACGGAGAGGTCCTCAGGAGTCTACTGGGGCGGGGTACCCCTGTGTATGTGACTTGACGGAGGCTTCTTACATGCATTGCATATAAAGTCTAATCTCCTGCTTAAGCAAAACGAACATTAGCGGCCAACAGTACGGTCAATAAACACTACTACTACTACTGCTACAACAACAACAACAACAACAACAACAACAACTACTACTACTACTACTACTACTACTACTACTACTACTACTACTACTACTACTACAACTACTACTACTACTACTACTACTACCACCACTACTACTACTACTGCATTAACTATTACAACTACAATTGCCAGCTAGGGTACTTTGCTGCTGACTCAAAGGCCACGGGTTCGATAACCGCCGCAGCGATCACATTTAAATGGAGGCAGATTGCTAGAGGCCCACGAACTGTGCCATATCAGTGCACGTTGAACAACAAGCATGGACATCGGCACGGGGGTGGAAGAAGGGCACTTGCCCCCTCAAGCCTTTTCTGCACTTGCCCTCAACCAAGCTACACCAGTGATTTAACCCTCTTCCAGACGGTATAAAACACCATTTTGCAACCCCTCCCGCCCCGCTCCCCAGAAAATAAAAACCCTGCCGACGACCTTGACACCAGGTGGTCGAAATTTCCGGAACCCTACATGCGACTTCTCACATAATCATATCGGTCGTGCTCTTGGGACGTCACACCTCAGATATTATTATTATTATTATTATTATTATTATTATTATTATTATTATTATTATTATTATTGTTGTTGTTGTTGTTGTCGTCGTCGTTGTTGTTGTCGTCATCGTCGTTCTCGTTTCGTTGTTGTTATTGTAGCCACGGCAGCCCAGTGCGGCTCACGCGTGCATTGCGTGAAAAAAAGAACAATGCGAATCATATCCGATTATCCTCGCATTCTGGCGTTGAGCAACCGCGAAATGTCGCACAGTCCCTTAGCCATTTGCCCAAGATGACTCAACAGCAATCCTCTTTTTCTTGTCAGTGGATTGTATTGAGTAAAACTTTCTGGACGTGACGTGGTTTATCCACAGCTTCCGGGATCAGCCATTGTTGGTGTCAAGAGATGATGCCATATGGTGACGCTATCACATGACGATTTCTTGCCCAACTAATAATAATAATAATAATAATAATAATAATAATAATAATAATCTGGGGTTTAATGTTCGAAAACTACGACATGGTTGCGAGAGACGCCGGAGAATAATTAAGGCTCGGTGAATTTTGTCCATCTGTTGTTCTTTAACGTGTGGGGATCATCACACAGTACAAGATCTCCGAGCGTTTTCACCTCCATCACAAATACGGCCGTCACGGCCGGTATTCGACATCGCAACTATCGTGCCAGCAGTCGAGCACAATATAACCACTATGCCACCATGGCGAGGTTTCATAACATCGCGTTGACGGTGACGGTGTAGTTTTTCGCGTTTTGTCAGGCATCGAAGGGTTTCGCGCCAATACTCATTCACCACGTGCCCTTGAAAGAAACCCACTTTCAGCATGCCAGAGTATAACCCCCGTTGTCCAAGCCAGCCTGAAATCGTCTGGCCCGACAGTTAGAGAGCACTGAGTGCCCTTCAGCATATTAATTTCATTCGTTACTTTTATTCGGCACCGTGCTTAACGCTTAACTACTGATTAACCATCGCGCGAAGTCAACCATGACGAAGCCAACATTGTCTGCATGCATTCTTTACAGTTTCGTGAAAAGCGGGTCAGAGTCGAGTTAGGCACGGTCGACTGTGAAAGCTAAAAGAAGCAAAGAAGAAAAGAAAACAAAAGAAAAAATGAGTGAGGGGTGCCTCGGACCAACGACCATTCTCGAGTGTGAACAAAAGGTCTATAAAAGGCGTTTAGCTGTCGTGAACTCGGCCCCAACCGAATTCCTTTCGGACACTTAAACGACTGATGGATTTGCGGCTAGAGCAACTCTGAAGACTTCCAAAGTGACATTAAGGTCAAATGCAGAAAATGACTTTAAAAAAAGGGGTGGGGGGTGGGTGGGGGATAGGCGCCGGCCGCGTGACACCAAGATTACGAAACTTTCTCGACACAGCGCAAAGACGGCCTATATAGCCGTTGCCTGAGAACCCCGGACAACGGCGCGCGCTGTTACAGCACGAATGGTGAGCGATGCGAAGGGTGCCCTGCAACGCGGCTTTTTGTATTATTACTTTTTTAACAAGAACAACTATGGTTGGCGTGTAACATCACTGGAAGGGTGCAAGTGTGTCTTGACCTTAGAGAAGAGGGACAGCGGACACCCGGAAACCATTGCCACCTCTTCAGCATCAGCAGAGAGTTTTATTTAATCTGTCCGCAAACTTCTCTGCGTCAGAGTTCTACCCGATGCCGTAGTCTGTTCTGTTCTGTTCTGTTTTAACTGCTTTGCTGTGGAGAGGTTGAGCTGCCTATTGCCTCGGCTACTCCATATCACAAAGTTCTGCAGCGAAAAATAAAATAATAATACAGAACGGTACCCGACAATTAACAATACAGAAAAGAAAAAACACGTAATAGCACACTGAAACCAGTACCAATATCATGCCGATACACAGTTTTCTTCACGCAGTTCACACAGTCATAAACTATTTACACGCACACCTTACTATTCTACTGTCAGTATATACATGAACACACTTTATATATACCCATCTCTGGCTGTCAGTCATAGGCGCTTGTCCAGTCCGGTCTCCACTAAAAAGTCTGTCAGGAAGATTATTGCCTTTTTCTGGAAATGCATCTCAGGCCATGGTCCAAGTTGTTTCTTTATTGTGAGGGCCGTAGTCGTTAACGCGAAAGGCCGAATAGGTGGTGCCATCTGGCGGGGCTAAGATGAAGCAGGAGAGCATAGAACTATTATTCCAGAAACCTATTGTCAGATAAAACTTAAGGCGTGAGGAGAAATTCACGTCCCATAACACCAAATTTTGTATTACGGGACGTGAATGGATGACGAAGGTATACGACTGGCGCAAACATGATAATCATGAAATGCGTGTCATGTAAGAACATGGCTACATGCCACATTCATGAGGCACTCGCGGCCGTTTCGCTAGTTTCACCTATACCAAATTTGGTATTACGTGACGTGAATGGACGACGAACACAAATGCCAGGGGCAAACATGATAATCATGACATGGAAGTCATGTACGACATAATTTACGTCCACCTCGTTGATTGATTGATTGATATGTGGGGTTTTAACGTTCCAAAACCACTATATGACTACGAGAGACGCCGCAGTGAAGGGCTTTGGTAACTTCGACCACCTCGGGTTTTTTAACATGCACCCAAATCTGAGCACACGGGCCTACGTTATTTTCGCCTCTATCAAAAATCCAGCCACCGCAACCGGCATTCGATCCTGCGACCTGACGGTCGCAGCCAGCATCCTTAGCCACTAGACCACTGCGGCGGGGCACGTCGGCCTCGTAACGTCATGCTGATTTTAAAGTGATCCCTCATTAGAGCTTCGCATCTCTACGATTCTCACTGTACGTGAGATCTGCCATTATTATTATTATTTTTTATTTGCATATATCTCAAGATCCCGCTCACGGACCGCACTGATTTTTCGCTCCAACGACGCCAACGCCTAGAAAGTAATGTCTGCAAAGCGAGCTTTTTAAAACGCTGTCACGCTAAAACCTGCAATCCACGGATATTATTCTGCATTTTTTTAACAAGAATAGACTTGTACCGCTTTTTCCGAGAATCCGGGCGCATGAAATGATTCCACCGGGAGGTCTGTAAGCTTATACATATTTCGTAATGCCTGCACAATGAGAGAAGAAAATTCGTGTCGACTTCGACATTTCCAAGTTTGGTTACCTAGTCACTTATGCACCTAGGTATGCCCGCATCAACGAAGTGTGCCGAAGTCTCCCAAATTGCCTAAAATATTCTCACGTCGACCAAAGTACCACATTATGCCAAAGTCGAGGCCTAAATAAACTAAGATCGACCTAAGCAACAAAGTACGCTCAAGTCGGTCAATGCAATACCTAAGTTAAGTACATCAGATTCGAATATTCTTAACTCAACTAATGCATATCACCTGATCCCAGACGCTACATGTGCCCAGCGTCTACAAGATTATTTAATTTTATTTTATTGCGAAGAGTCTTCAGTGCACGTTTTACACCGATAGTGTGGGTAATGTATGAAATATATTTATTGTAACCATAGTTTTTAATCATTTAATATTTTTCATATTACACTCAATTTGTATGTATTTTAATATATGGTAATAGCGCTGATAATACCTTTTGCATTTATCGCTGAGGAACAGCTTTGCTTGAATATTCGCCTGATAATTTTTCCGCTTGTTGTAGTGTTCCTCGTTTATTTATCATTTGTGTGTATGTTGTTGAATATTTCTAGGTACTGTTTTGCTGTACCTGCCCGAGGTGCCTCACGAAGAGTGGGCCAAGCCAGAAGACGGTCTTTCCTTTGCCCCCTTCGTGTGCACTTTAAGAAAATAAATAAGTAAATAAATAAATAAGTCAGTAAATAAGTAAATAAAGAGTATACATCGGCGTACATTAGAAAACTGCATGCATGCCACTGCCGGAGAGCCCTGTCGTCCCACGGTGGCAAACACGGAGACGGACATTCGTCAAGCTTCAGACAATACGCCCGCACGTCGGCGGAGACTCGGAGGAATCGTAGCGGAAGCAATTTACCTTTCACACTTTGTCCAGCGCGGGACACGGAACGAACGTGTGACCGGCCGGCCGCCTGTCGTACGCGCACGACGGTGATGATATTATTACATAACACGCAGCGCGCGCGAGAGAGAAGACAGCCCCGGAAGCAATTAGGTACCCCACCGCGGTGGAGCTACAAGTCGACAACGCGAGTGAAGATATCCGCGAGGCCACCTATATACCGTATATGCTCGGGCATTAGCAGAATTCCTGCAGCGAAGGTGTTTCAGTCTACCCTGTGCATTCGCCGTAACCGCACTCGTTGAGAACTAATGGGCAGTAACGCCAAAGAAAGTATCGGGAAATTCATTTGTATAAATGCGAATAAAGTGAAGTTGGCGAAAAGGAAACTTACCGCTGGCAAAGATGGTACCTGTCATCCAAGGTAAGATATTTATTGGGCTATAGTTTGTTTGTTACGTTCAATGAAGACTAGTTGGTTGGACTAGTTGGGTGTTTTATACGTTCAATGAAGGCCGCTGGTTTGTTACCTTCAATAAAGCACGTCATGCCCCATTCGTGTGGTCCCAGTCTAATCAGCGCTATGGTTTCATTGATCGAACCTGCAACCTTCGAATAACGAGCCCGACGCTCTTAAGGTGCCGTTACGTTAGAACGATAAGCCTTGTCATTCCAGTTTCTGCGCTTTATCAGCCGAAGCGAGTAATGATGAGGCTTAGTATAAGCAAAAATGAACTGAGAAACGAGCTCAAGAAAAGTTTCTTTAGTACCACCTCCTCCCCTTCCCACCCCGGTCTTGTTCTTAATTTTTTATCGAGTTTTATTTTGAAGGTCATTCAAAGGACCATTAGGCGATATAACCCAATCCCGAAACGACCACGTGACTGAAGACTACGTCTAAAGACTTCGTCTATTTATAAAGTCTGTTGGGACTATCCCTATGTGTATGATTAAAGACTATCAACTATGTATATGCATGACATATTCGTGAACGGTGTGTGGGCGCTGGAACCGTTAGACCTGTGAAAACGTCACCTCCAGCACCCTACCCCAGTTTACAAATTTCTGACCGCAAGCTTCAACCTTTCCCTTTTTGCCTTTGTCTTGTGTGTCTATGTATGGAGACTATGTTGTGAATTATGACCTTGTCTGAAGACTATGACTAAAAGTCGCGCGCGCTCAAGACTTTGTATCTTAATTCCAAAAAGACCAGACTATAAAATGCGAAATTCAATTGGCAGGTGTTGTCCCACTAAGGAAACACCACGGTAATGTCTCGACGCCGGGGAACGTGTTGTTGGCTAGACCACGCAGCCCACCTGCGACAACTCGATCTTCCCATGCACGCACATCCCGCTTCGGATGTTATACGTTGAACTAGACCCGCTGCGAGGCCGTCGACTACATACGCAAAGTTTTATTAGACGGCCACCATTGTAAACCGGCGCGTGTGTTGCCGTCCCGCGGAGCGATACCCGTCGTCAAAGGAAAGAAGAAACAAACTTGGCGCACACCGTAGGCAGCACGTGTCACCTGCGCACACAAGCGCGCGCACACGTCGCCACACTTTCGCCCTCGCCACCACCGAGCCAGTTGGCTGGTTCCGCTATGCCGCCATAGTTCCGTTGAAAAGACGTCGCGCTCCACAGAGCCGTCACAAAAGACCCACACCAGGCCATCGCACTATTATAATACGAGAGACTCGCCGTATATACGCGGCAATCTGCGCGTAGGCCAGCTTACTGCAAAGTGCGCAACTTGGATCACGTGTTTGATTTTAGGTCACATGTCTCGAACGTCGGCTAACACTAATCACACAATGGCGGATCCATTTAGCAGTATACAATGCTCGGAAATCTGGACTCGACACAGTGTTCACGTGCACTGGGCTGGTACTTGACAAACCGAGCTTTAACACTAGGCCGCATCAAGGCGCGATCAATTCGAATGCCTATATTCAGCGTCATATGTTTACGTTAGCCAAACTATAGCGGTTACAGTTATATTAAGCTGAGATTTTCCCGTCCTATTCACGTGTACGCTAGCGAGTCGAGCTGAGTCACGAAAATGCTGTTGGGTCAGTGGCATAGCCGAAAGTTTAATAACTTTGTAAACGCCCCGCCGCGGTGGTCTACTGGCTAAGGTACTCGGCTGCTGACCCGCAGGTCGCGGGTTCGATTCCCGGCTGCGGCGGCTGCATTTCCGATGGAGGCGGAAATGTTGTAGGCCCGTGTGCTCAGATTCGGGTGCACGTTAAAGAACCCCAGGTGGTCCAAATTTACGGAGCCCTCCACTACGTCGTCTCTCATAATCATATCGTGGTTTTGGGACGTTAAACCCCACATATCAATCAATCAATAACTTTGTAAACACAAAATCCTCGCATGCCTCGTCAAGCGCGAAAATTTACAGACGTCCCGCGTTGTCGTGCCCGTCCACAACGTCAAACAAACATTGCAAAACAAATAAAAAAATCACGCAATGATGTGACTATGCAACCCAATCACCACGTCCCAGATCGCCAATGCATGTGGCGTCGTCATGACTTCACTGTGAATGATGACATCCTTGTGACGTCGCATAACTCGACGTAATCACATTATTTCATTGCTTGGTCAAAGGTGAGTCACGCCAGGAGGCGGCGCAAAAGCAAGACGAAATGCAGGAAGCTCCAGTGCATCCGATACTGGAGGCCTTGCAAAACCACGCCAATTAGCAGTCGTACCATACTACGCTGTTCCATGACGAACTACATAACGCCCCGTGAACTGTTTTAAATTTGTTATTCGATCTCTGTAACTCTTCGTCCTATTTCCAACGAGCCGAGTAGAGAGTGGCAAACCGGATATCGGTCCTTCAACCTCCCTGCCTTTATTTTTGATCTCTTCATCCTAGCTCTTTCCCTGGCTACGGCGCTCTGGTCATTCCATCCTCGTTATCATCGGTAACGGCCGGCCACGAACGGTACGCATGCACGATAGGAACGGTACAGAATCGAACGTTAGGAATTGAGAGAACGCCCAGCCCTTGTATCGACACCATCAGACGCATCAAGCGCCGGCGGCCATCCGAAGGACCACGCACGCATATTGTATCACGCGTACCGGAAGCGCGCACTGCGATGCATTGCCGACCTCGAAGACGTCCGAGCGGTTCAAACGAGATACGGAACAGCGAGCGCCGAGGCCTCGGTGCGTATAACAGCCGGACGCTCCCGTTGTGCAGGTAGGCACCATATACCCGGCCAATCCGCTGCGGCTGTGCGTACACCTGTGAATTGGCCCGGCTTTGCACGCCCGCCAGCCTTTGTGATCCGAACAGCGGTGAGGGTGAAAGCGTCAGCGTTTCTTCGTCAAGGGTATATACGCACGCATAGAGAGTCATCGAGAGTATACAATGGCCGCGGCGCCGTCAACTGAAAAGCCAGTACTTCCGGCACCGTCCTCTTCAGAGGATGGATGGATGTCCGGCCATCGGATGCGGAGGACTGCGCCAATTATCGGTCTCCAGTAGTGCGCGGGAGTTTTCGCGTGTAGTGGTGTTTTTGCGCTAACGAAGAAGTGACAGCGGAGAGAGAAATGAATTAATGGGAAAGGGTAGTACAGAGGAAAGCGAGGACAGCGGCTCTGTGGCCTGGTAGCTAGCCAAGTCAAGCGCACTGCCACGCTTATGCATTGTATAGATTGCGCGATTAAGCTAAGCGCAACTCAGCAAGGTGTAGTAATGCTCACGAAGGGGAAACGAAATACAACCCACCTCTATGCACCACGAAGCTTCAAAAAGGGAATCGTTACCCACCTTGCGGACTACCGTAGAAATGACTCGCCATGTTCAACGTTTCTTCGCGCTCTATCTGCGTGACTCCTGGTGTGCTCGGATCGTGGAACGACTGCGCCGAACAAGCGCTAATCCCGGGTGCGGGTTTCCTCACTAGGAAGAATTTTAGGCAGCTCGGAGGTTCGCTTTTTGAACAGCCTTGAGTGAATTTCGCCAAAAACGGATGGGTGAATGTTTTTTCACTTTCGATTTTTCACTGTATGAAGACAAGTGTTTGCCTTTGAAGTATGAAGGCTAGGGTAGGGTCGCGTTCGCGTTACTTAACCCTGAACTCTAGCGAATAATTAGCCGGGTTCAGAGAGGCATATTCCCTAACACTGCATAAAGCTCATATTCAAGGGTCTCCACACGAGGTCTCCTTCTTCCAGTTTTAGGTATATAGTAGCAGCCTAAGGAAACGTCCGTACTTCCGGCACCATATGCTCGGTGTATACACTGAGCAACACTCTTCCGGACCACTTGACGCCGAAACATTTAAAGGCGCCGAGGCTGCATCGCCGTACAGAGGCAGGGATCGAGCGATCACTACAGCACGCTCGATTTACCACAAAGCACCGGGTGGAGAGAGAGAAAATGAGGGAGAGCGAGTGCTTCTCCCACATCCAGGCATTCCTTCGCTTTCGCGCGCATTTCAGACACTTCCCTCCATCACACTCATGCACTACCTTCTCCAATCACGGCTCGGCTTTTCCTTAAAGCGCATCATTTCGCGCGAGCGCGTGCCTCAATTTCCCCCTTTTCCCGCTAGAGGACAAACGTTCGCGCCAGGCGTAAGCCCCGGCTACGTCGACAGCGACGTAGCATACCGCGGGAAGGGGCGTTTTCGTCTCCCCACCCTCCCCCGCTTGATCCCGAAAGAAATTTCCCCGCGCCATTAACTTCGCCCGAGATCCAACAGACTCGCCAACGCGCAGAGCCCGTCAACGCGGGTACACAAAAGGAGGTCTCCACCCGTGTATTTGGCGCGACCGCTTTCTCTACGCAGCTGCGCACAGCACCCCCCCCCCCCCGCAAACCCCCCTCCCCAGGAGACACAGAGTCGAAACTCTCTTTCCCTTCCTTCTTCATTTCCCGTCCGGGCCGGTCGTTCGTTCATTAGTCGTTAACGGCCAAATCATCCGGCCCGTTAACCACTCGTAAAGAGTACATAGCGAGAGCCACCGCCGCCGCTAACGGGACGTCATCTCCGCATCTCGCCCTCTCCTCCTTTACCTCTTAAACCATGCGCGCCTTTTACGCCGGGTTGTTGTTGGTGCTGCGGGCAGCCCACAGCGTGGAACGCGAGCCCCTACTGACGTACTTCACTCAACCTAACGAAGTGGAAAAAAGAGAACGCCCGGTTAAGCCCTCGCTACGTATAGCCTCCCTGTAACGACGCCATCCGTCTCCGCAAGGGGGCGACGCGAGCACTGGGTGCGTGCTCTCTGCGGACTGCGTGCGTTAGCCGATATTCAGGCACGTTAAGTTGGGTCATCCTACTTCCAAAAAACACAAAAACAACTGAGATCACGGCGAATATCTTTAAGGGGGATCGGTCGCCTCCGCAATGCGTTAGCTGTTGCTGATATGCAGCGGCAACGCCGACCAACATTAACTATACTATTAGCCAATAGTTAGGCAAAATTAGTGCTGTGGCTATTAGCCCAGCAACTCTTTACTCTATACAATAATCCAGTATAACGGCCTTGCAGGGAACGTTTATATTGAAGCTAATAAGTCTTCTAGTTTATCAGTGCTGCTAATTGCCGTTTCATATCTCTGCAAGGCCGTTTAACGTGACACATTGCTTCAACAGCGTTTTTTTCGCTCACTACCAACGACAACACCACCAGCAGCTGCATTTCTGCGAAACGAGCTCTTTAACCCCGTTAAAATGAGACGTTTTCAGAGCACATGGACATGCTCAAGTGTGAACCTTTTGGCGTTTTTTCAACGAAGGGTCCGCATAAAATAATAGCGACCACGTGTTCGTATGAGGTATTTTAAATGTGAGTGGTTCCCTACGAAATACACCACCGGGCCCAATTTTTGCTGCTTCTACACTCGCAAGGTTGTGTGTTACGGCGCTAATGTCGTATCTCGAAAACTCCATTGCCGGGCAGATATATCATGCGTCCAGGCTTCAAAGAAATAAATACCTTCATTGTGAGTCTTTCAAGTCGGTGAAACGGGCCAGAAATTTAAAATCATAAACACCCCTTTAAGGCATATACACACGCAGATTAGAAACAATTGGTACATTTGCTTTAACAGAACAACATAGAATTGCTAAGGAAGAGCGAACGCTTCTCGAGTGTTAACATTGTTGTTCACAAGTGCACATTGTGGAACATTTTGTTATCTGCCGAATTTTTTACGCTAAAAGATACAAATTTTTTTGCTGGCCCGCTAAATTTTTACCTCGGCGACGGGGGCAATAAATGATCTTGGTAGGTACTAACTCATTGAGACAAAAGTATTCTCGCCGAAAATTGTCTATATTGCGTGATCTAGAACTGTAACTTACCAGTATACACTTACGGTCAATTTCTCGCTCTAGCGTCGGCTTCTAGCGAAACTAAAGATGAACAAAACCGCCTCGGTTTCCTTCAACAAACTCTATTGTCATCCTTTATCCCCCTTACCCCCTTGCCCAGTACAAGGTTGCCAGCCGGTCTGAGAACTGGCTAACCTCCCTGTCCTTCCTCATTTATTCCTCCTCCTCCTATTGTGAATTAAAAAAAAGTAAAAGCAAACGGCCGCACAAACGGTTCAGCAGTTTGCCTCGCTCAATGGGCTTTCGGCGAGATCCTTTTCGTCGAGGCGCGCAATTCATGGCCCTTCTCGCATTGTCCGCGGGGAGGCGTTGGAACGGAGTGGCAATGCGGCTCGCATTCTAAAACTGGTTACGCGCGTGGGAACCACACTGCGTGAAATACGGCCGCTCCCGGGAATGCCTGTCACTGCCAAACGACCCGCCGTGACCTGATGAGTAGGACTGCTTGCTCCATTTTTCTCGCGCTTTCACACACACACACACACACAATATATATATATATATATATATATCACTGACAGGTTAAAATTTCTGCGTTCAAGTATCCCAATGATATGTGTGTGGGGTTTAACGTCCCAAAACCACCATATGATTATGAGAGACACCGTAGTGAAGGACTCCGGAAATTTCGACCACCTGGGGTTCTTTATCGTGCACCCAACTCTGAGAACACGGGCTTACAACATTTCCGCCCCCATCGGAAATGCAGCCCCCGCAGCCGAGATTCGATGCCGCGACCTGTGGGTCAGCCGCCGGGTACCTTGGCTACTAGACCACCACGGCGGGGCGTGTCTGTGTGTCTCTATTTTTCAGTGTGTGTGTGTGTGTGTGTGTGTGTGTGTGTGTCTGTGTGTGTGTCTGTGTGTGTGTGTGCGTGTGTCTGTGTGTGTGTGTGCGTGTGCGTGCGGGTGTGTGTGCGTGTGTGTGCGTGTGTGTGCGTGCGTGTGTGTGTGTGTGCGTGTGCGTGTGCGCGCGTGTGTGTGTGTGTGTGTGTGTGTGTGTGTGTGTGTGTGTGTGTGTGTGTGCGCTGCCGTGGAGCAGCACAGATGGTTCAGACAACAGCGTGGGAAAAAAAGTTTGCGCAAGATAAAGCTGAGTGGTTTGCGGGAAGGAGCTGCTACGTTTACCGAATAGTTTCCTTGGCGACCCATATACTTACGATAAAGTGGACAAAAAGGGAAACCAAAAGGCGATGGAAAAAGCGATAGTATAAAAAAGCGAGATAAGAATAAATAGGCGGCGAGAAGGCGTCAACTTCCGAGAACGGCCCGCCCCATCGCTCTCTGCGGGGACGAGATGTATCGCCTGCCATTCTTCGAATTCACACCCGTTTTCCTTTTCCACACTTTGCTTTTTTTTTTTCTTCTAAGATCGTGCATGGTCATTTAAACGGTGAAATCCTCGAGAGTCGCGTATCGAGATTTCGCACATACAAAAGGGAATCATTTATTAAGGAAGTCGGCAAAACACATAAATAAATACGTTAATTAATAAGTATTCCGAGAATGAGCAGTGCATGTGTGAACAACACGTTTGAAAAGCTGGTGTGGGTGTTAGTTGCAACATATATACTGCAGAACATGTTAGTATAACATTTCATTATCTATAATTACCTCCACAGCTGGCATTAGTGGGTAATGCAGGTTGTTGCTATATGACTTTGTAGGACTTAGTCAAATCGGTTGGTTAGTTAGTTAGTTAGTTAGTTAGTTAGTTAGTTAGTTAGTTAGTTAGTTATGAGACAGCTATGCTTAAATAGAATGCTTCGCATTTTGATCGCTCCACATAAAGGAAGCCTCTGGCAGAGTTTTTATTCAATGTCTTGACAGAAAGGAGAAGAACATGTAAGGGAGCAGTGATATATATATATATATACATTAACAATCGGTGTAATAAAGTGTGACAACAGATATGCAGGGGAGGCACGAAAAAAGAAGTCTCGCGAATTACAACATCGGCTCATGATTTCATTTCAAAGATCAGCCAGACCATTACACATAGTTATTATGAGATGAGTAAATAGGCATACATACCGAGGAGTATCCTAAGACGCAAGTCAGCGGCAGTTGGCTGTCTATGAGGGAGGCTTTAGACCTGCATTGGAAAAAAGACGGTATTATTATTATTATTATTATTATTATTATTATTATTATTATTATTATTATTATTATTAAAACGTAAATACGCAAATTTTATGCCAGCAAACGAAACGTAACATGAATAGTCGCAACTTAAGCCGCACTTCTTGACATTTCTTTGCACGCTTTATAAAAACCATTGCGAAGCACACAGGTAAAATACAAGAAAATTTTTATAAACAGAAATGCGTCTTCACTGTCCTGCGGGCCGAGGAGCGGCGGAGACGGTGTTCGACTCATCCATCCAAATGCTGCCATATTGTGTACATTCGTTCCAATCCTGTTTTTTTTCTTTGCCTGTTTATTTTTGTTTTTGGGTGACCATTCGGCAGGGTTGTGTGTATGCATGCGTATTTGTGTGCGTGAGTGTGTGTGTGTTCGTGTGCACGCGCGTTGCAGAAGAAAGTAATGGTTCAGAAATTTGGAGATGCTATATAATATACCTTAACCAATTCACAGCTCACAAGTCAGAAGAGAACAGATGATAGATTAGAGCTTACTATAGAAGGCGGCGAGGCCAGCATTACGCAGTATATGCTCCCACCGACCTCCCCGCAACCTAATAATTTCAAAAGCACTCAAGCACGTTTATTGGCGCTATACAATGTAGATCTCTTTGTTATTGCTCACGGGAAAAATAAGTAAACATCCCTCATTGTCACTGATTTACTTCGATTGGAAGCGCGTCCATACGCCAAGATTTTTTTTTTCTTTCTCCATGAACTCCGCCAAGAGATCGAGATATCGTCGTATAGGCAGGCTTATGGAGCGCAATCCTTACGCCAGCTCCAGACATACGAGCGACGGACGGCTGGGAGGGGTCGACGACCCCATTTCGCCAATATGAATACACAAGCCACCCTAGACTTCGAAGTGACACCGCGCTATTCGCCGTGCATGCGGGCTTTGAAAAAGCGAAAATCGGCCCACAGCTAACACGGTCCGCGCGGTCAAGTCACCGAGGCACTCGGTACTTACGTGGCGTTTGAGAACGCCATTCGAAACTCGGGGCTGTGTGATCGAGGGTTGCGTTCAGGGTGTCGGGAGGCTTCCACACAGAGGCGTACACGCTATAGCAGCGCCTTCAGAAATGCAGCGCGCGTTATCGCAACGCCGAGTGTGAGGCAGCGAACAATGACTTCGGGCCGAAGTGGCGGCGCCGTTGGGAGACAAGAGATCAGCAGTGCCCATCAAAGACAGCGGGAGAAAGGGAAAGCTCTACAGCGGGGTGCGTATACGCGGGCTTTACGAGAGCCTTTCAGAATGACGGAACGAAAACACGCGGACCGACGGCTCGGTCAACAGGGCCGGGCGGCGGCCCCGATTTGAGAGATCACCCAGAGATCAGAGAGAGGTGCCATTAGGGGGTAGAGGTAGAGTAAAATCTAGAAGAGAGAGAGAGAGAGATAGCGTCCAGCACCCGCCATCTTATGATCAAGAGGTGCGACCAACGAAAGAGAACGCGCACCAGCTGCACTGTGAGGTGGCGCTGGTCATGGCGAATGTGACGACACAAACGAACGCCAGTGCCTTGTGAAAGAAAGAGAGAGAGAGTGAAATTTTAATGGCACTTCGAGGACTGGCGGGCCCGCGCCACTTAAATTTTTTGTGCGCATGCGGTTTGTGTAATGACGGCGCTGGGCGATAGGAAAGACGCGTTGGAATCAACGTCCGCGAAAAGTTAAAGTATAGAAATGTAACTTAGAAGTGTGGCAGCTTGGGCTAGTTGGTATGGCATGACGATAGTTATTGCGCGAGAACAAAACTACGACACAGAGACAAGAAGGACACGAAAGTATAGAAGCGCGAGCGCGAAGTGTATACTGCATGTGGGACGCATGCACGAACTTGCCGAAGCATATGATCGCGGAACACGGTCACGAGTTCAAGATTCAAGAACTCTCGCGTAATAAACAATTCTTAAACGGTGACGAAACAAACAGAAGTTAATGTACAGGGAGATTTATAACCGAAGCGTGAGCCGCATATAAGGCGTTTTTACGGTGATATCTGCAGTGTGCGGTTGTCCGGCGCTGGCATTTCAATTTGCTCTGCGCGGTTTATGGCCCATTTTCACAATCAGTTTCCCTACCCTTAAGACGCAATGGTGCACTTGTTGGTTCAGGCGTTTACAGCTATGCCCATCTTCAGGTGACCGTTTAGTGCTTATTTTAATTGCGCGGTATACCATAAGGCAAACGAATTTATCACTAGTATGATAGTATTACTGAGCACTATAACTATCACTTGATAGGATTCAATGCAAGCCAATAATATTGCCTTACTACAGACAGGAAGGCAGAAACCTAAATTATAATTTCTTTATTAACTTTTCAACAGAAAACTAGCTCTAAAGATCCATCGCCATACTTGATACCTCTAACCAGTATAGGCCCAGCCAACGCCACCACCAAAACGCCATAACGCCACATTTTACTCGAATTGACCTATTTAAGATTGCATGTTTTCCGACAAGCATTAGTGAATGGAGCTGCCTTTTGTACGTGTTATAAAATGAAGAAATAACATTCGTCCCTGTTTACTGTTGTTGCTCTGTAACTGCTACTTCTTTTGTATTTGCATTAACCACCCCTGCTTGCGCCATGAGTTCGCAGTATTGAATAGTTATTAATGATAAATCATTAATAACTCCCCAATAAAAAAAATGAAGACGGTTATATTCTGGTGGCACCCCTGAACCGACCAGGGGTGGTAGACACCCCTGGTCGGTTCAAATTCGCCCGGTTTGGCTGGATGCTCAAACCTTTATCTTCTTCGTGAAGTCACGACTTCATGACGTGTACGTGAAGCAGCGCACAGAAATGGGGTGAAGTGCGCAAAACGCCAGCAAACATAACTCTGGGCTGCAGCGTTCCTTGAGCTCGTGGTCTTCGCCTTGTTCCGTGCGTTAATTGCTTCATACAAACGTGCACTCATCGTGACATTCACCAGCTCACCGCCCCTCGCGACTTTGCCGGGCACGCGTAAGTCATTTTCCGCTCAAATCAGCCGACGGCACCATAAAGAGAGTGCTTTCGGCGCAGCAGTCAGTCAGTGAGCGGTACGTTTTTTTCTTCTCTCACTTCGCTTAAACGAAAATTTCGTAATTGCTCGCAAGCGCAAATCAAACCCGTTGCGTCGGCGTGCCACCAAAGAGGCGTATACGGGCGTATGCACACACTATACGCAAGCGCATGCACCGCGCTGCGCACGCAAGGACGCGCAGAATCGCCGATTGTGTCTGGTGGGGGGCGACGGACGCAACAGAGTCGAGGCCGATCGGTCGGTTGAAATATCTAGAGCGCGCGGAACCAGAAACAATGCTCCAGCTGGTGGACCCAATAGGAAACGACAATGGAGAAGGGAAGAAGGATGGGGCGAGGAGGGTACTAAGTGTACGAGCGGGAAATGCCGCGTTTTGGCACCACTTTTTCTTCGCAACGCCTTTTCCTTGTAATATAGGCGAAGCGAGATATCTCACTCGAAGTCGATAAAACGGGAGACTCTGATAGACATGTAACGAGCTCCACACAATAACCGCACTTTCTGTGTTTACACGAATGTCGAAAACGACGGGAACGAAACAAAAATGAATTAAACGCGTTCGGAACACGTTATTGGCCACGTGCAACCGCCAGAACGCGTCCGAGGGCATTCGCTATCAGAGTGTCTCGAGTGAAAGTGGAGGCGTTTCGCCGTGTCAGAGTGTGGGCACGAACATTTCATCATGGGGCGCTGAGCGCGCGTATACGAATGAAGGAACGGGAGAGCAAGGAAAGACAGGGACGTTAACCAGTCTGGAAGGACCGGTATGCTACCCTACACTTGGGACTGGGTTGAGGGAGTTCTAAAGACGGAGAAAGAGAGGAGAGCAGGCACACACAAAGCCAGACACCTCACAGTCGTTAAAACACCATCAGTCTTTAATTGCCGGTGCAAGTCTTGCGACTTCAAGAAGTTGAGCAACGCCTTCGTCACCTTTAACCCACGATGACCTCCCAGGGAGACATTGCAAAATATTTTCCGTCGTCATCGGTCTGCGATCTGTGCGAGCTAGCACGACTGCAAGCCCTTTCCTCGGCGCATTGTATAGCGAGGACAGTTGCAGAAGGTGTACAAGCTAGTACGGATACCTATGCAGCACTCGTTCAACATGAGCTATAGTTGATGCATGGGTCAACATCTATAAGCATGCATGGAGATACTAAAAGCAAGGAAAGGCTGCACGGGTACGCAGCGCATCCCGTAACGGAAAACAATGGACCCACAACTGCCTCTCCGTTTGTCTGCGCGCGTCTATTCTCTGTTGCTTGTTGCACTATATCTACGCTCTCATAAGACTGCAGTTACGCGGAGAGTCCCAAAAACTTTGATGTGTATTCGGTGACCTACAGTTTTGCTCCAGCTGCACGAGAACGTAATGTGATGTAATGTAATTAAAATACCTGCTGGAGTTTCACGTCTCAAAACCACGACGTCATCGTGAGAGAGGCTGTAGATGGAGTGCTCCAAAAATTTCATTCACTTATGGGGCTATTTAGCACGAACCTGGATGTAAGTACGGGCCACTGGCGTTTCGGCTTCCATCTAAATTCGGTTGCCAGGGCCGGGATTCGATCCCGTGACCTTCGAATCAGCAGTCGAGAAACAGAACCACAGGCCCAAAGCGGTGGATAACGCGATGTCATTAAAAGTGAGCATCATGAGTTTGGGGGCTTTGATTCCAACGTTGCATGCCTCTAAGCTAACTTCGTGTAGCAGAAAAAGTACCGCTGAAATATTTGAGACAATACGTGTACACCGGCTCCTCCGTTCGTTTCTTTTCTCCTTGAACGATCAGCTCGGCAATTCAGCACGTTTTTTTTTTTATGTAACAAACTTAGGTTACCATTCCGCGATACCTCGAAGCGCCTAGCAGGTGCGCCCACTTACAGTGTTTCCAATTAAGTATGCACTAAATGAGCTTAACTAATGTACGAGTTGTGCGACACAATTGTAGAAGTTTTCCGCTACTCCACGATTGCGAGAAGCGATACTAAAGTGAAAGCAAAAAAGAAAAAAAGAAAAAAGAAGAGAAAGAGTGCGTGCTCAGTCATACGCCAGCATTTTTACAACGTCAGCAAACATATCAGAAATCTGGTGACGTCACAAACTGTACATCGCGCTCGCACCGAACTTTCAACACAGAATTGTCCTTTTATCGCAGTGTGACGCAAACGAGGAGCTGTACACACGCATGATCGGAGGGGCAGTGGGACCATAAAACGCGAGGTCAGGCATGCTGCAGTGCAGAAAACTGCTGCTGCAGCAGCGTGAAAAGTGAAGGAATTGGCTAGAATAATAATTATAATAAAATATCCTTCTTTTTAGAGAGCACCGAGACACGCTTCCGTCTCTTATTTAGGCTTTAGGAAAGAAGCATACGGTATAGGGTCAGCCAGCAAGCAAGCAAGCAAGCAAGCAAGCAAGCCGAAAACCTTTGTCAGCTATTCGCGAAGCGACACTTTGTACAAGGCACTGCTATAGCTCTCGCTCCAGACACACAGCAAAAAAAGAGCAAAGTGTGATCTGACCTTTTCATCAGAACTTTGGCTGGTCACGTAAATGACTCTATTTAAAGAGATAAGTCAACTATTTTTCGGATATCATTGAATACAATCCCAGGAGAATCGCATGACACACAAGAGAGTTAACGTGACTTTCTAAAGAGTCATATACATGGCAAGCGAGAAATGCCGGAAAAGAGTCAGACGTACTCTTTTTTTTTTTTGAATGCATAAGTAGTTCAACTAGCGTAAAAGCGTGCTTTTTTAAACGGATATTAGGTGTGCTCTTTGCGCTTAGAATGTAGTATATTTAGATTTCTTTTTATGCTCAGTCTGTTCGGAGCAGTGTTGATGGTTCTATGAAATTTCTTTGTTCACGCTTACAATGTTTTTCGTGTGATGATTTTTTTATTACTATCGTTAATAAATTTGTGGTTTGCAACTGAACATGTTTGAAAGATAATTCCTGGTTGTACAATTTGACACCACAAACATCAGTAACTTTGGGTGCGATAAAAAAATAGGTTTCCTGAACTACCCAGGAACGGCCAAATTTCTCGCGGTCACGAAAGTGTTAAGAAGCACGAACATGTAACCAATAATTGTGAAAGGTTTCAGTGCAGCGTCGGCTTCTTGAACCCACCGTTAAAAACCGGGGCCAAACGCTTCAGCTTTCTCTGGTAAATCATTTGTACGGAGAGCTTGGGTGATGATTTTAAAGGGCCGAAAAGCTTTTTAGGGTGTGCGCGTAGGTATGGGCGGGTGTATGTGTGGTTGGGTGTGAGTGTGGGTGTAGTAGTAGCAGTAGTATGTAGCTATTTTGAGTTAGTTTCAACAATATGTTAGTGGTGTTCGTATAGTTGACAGACAGACAGACAGACAGACAGACAGACAGACAGACAGACAGACAGACAGACAGACAGACAGACAGACAGACAGACAGACAGACAGACAGACACGGACGGACAAGCAAGCGGGCGGGCGGACGCTTCGCGCTACTACTCATCATTCACTTCTTGGATATGCCGTGAATTTCTTTTTCCTTGGCGCGTTCTTGTCAAGAAGACCCCAGAGTTTACGCGTCACCAAGGAGAAGGTGATCTTCGCAGTGGAGTAGCTACACAGAGGCCATTATCACGATAAGCAGCGGCGCCACGAGGTTCGGTTCAAAAAATGCGTTGAGCAGTAAAAAAGAAAGATTACTCTCTCCGGCAATGGCCACGATAAGATTGTCCCCGAACGCATTCGAAGACAGGGGCTTTCGTCGGGCGTATGGCATATAGGTACTGTTGCGACCGGGGTTTCCAGACACCGGAGGTCCGGGATGAAGTTGTCGAGGCAGGAGGAAGAGAGACTTGAAGAGGGTTTATTTACAATATATACATTGCGAACTCCCTACACGGTGAGCTCTCAAACGTGGCAAGCCTCTACATGACTCCTAACATAGCGCTACATGGTGCTTGGTTCTACATCGTTCTCCCTGGTTCTGCCTCTCGAAAAAGCACCCCGAATGAGCCGTGGGGGCTCATTATAAAGGGTCTGTCCTCCCCAGATCCCTAGATCGGGGACCGCGTACAGAGGGCACCGTCCAATCACGGATCACACATTACCCGCGAGGGTGACGAGCACGCACGGTCCACGTGAACGTTCAAAATTGAAGCGTGATCACTGCACTCAAAGGTGGTGCCAGCAGGGCTCTTCCTCGTCGTGTGTGTCGCTGGTCGAGAGGTCCCACGCTCAGGACGGCATCCATCAAAGGGTCCGCCGAACTGTTTGCTCAATGAGCGGGGTGATTTGCGGGGGCCGCCGCGACCTCTTGTTCCCAGGAAGATGTCGCATTTGCTGTCGTCCCCCGAACGGCCCACTCCGTCGTGGCGACAGGACGTCTCACCCTCCTGCTAGGACGGACAATACAGGGCCGGCGTAGGCAGCCGGTCGTTCGGTTATTTGTTTGAAGACCAAAGGAGCGCCGCTCCCCCGCCAGCCCTGGCGCCGGCCATGACTGCATCCATTGAAAAGGCCGCCGTAAACAAGCTTCAAATGGTCGCCGAACGACTCGTTTAATTAGCGGGACGATTCCCGGCCGCCGCCGCCGCCGTCATCTTCCAAAGAAGAAGCTGCACTTGTGGTCTCCCGAACTGCTCACGGTGCCGTGGCGGCAAGACGCCGCACCCCCCCGGCCAGGTGGGAACAATACATGGCGGACACAGGCCGCCAACCCGTTTGGCGACCAAAAGGAACATCAAAAGGAACGCCGCTCCCTCGTCAGCTCTGGCGCCGGGCACAACAGCTCGTCCGCCAGCGGGAGAAGCGACCTGAGGGTGACCAGCTGCACAGGTTGCCCGAAGTGTCGCTGTGTAGTGCTGTCTTCCAGGCCACTGCTGATGACGCTCAGCCAAGGACTCTTTCCCTCTCGTTCCCTGTGGCTCCCCTCTGGGAAAAGCATTCATACACCCCACCACAGGCACGGGAGAGCACCCTGCCCGCACTGAGACACGTCGAGTCCGACAAATTATCCAAAAGCAACCTTACTTAAGCAGTATTACCAAACACAAAGCAGCAATCGGGACGTTTCTCTGAGGTTTCACCAAAACTCCTAATCCCGATCCGATAATAATCTTTCCATCAAACGGCTTTCAAGAAAACTAACTGTCAAGTGATGCGCTCACCGTGGCATACCCGAGTGCTTGCGTGAGTAATCCGCCGTAACCCACCAGGTATCATACTCATAAAATAAAGCATTTTACTTCACGCTATCTTTTAGTTCCCGAAATTTAGTGCCGCCAAAGCCAGTCGTCAATTCCTTTTGAGAAGACGAAAGCATAACTGTCGTGCTGTACCTACATCAGGAACCTCTTTATTATACATCCGCAAACGCACATCACAGTGCGCCTGCCTGGAGGAGATACCACCTAACCGTTCCCTTGCTGTTGCCACTTTCACAAAGCATACATATAAACTCACGAGCTAGCTTTTCTTACACACCGGACACATGCGAACAAAACATTAAATGAACAACAAAAAAAGTTTCGCATGAATCCTGAAAAATCTCGCAAGCAATAACTTTGCGTCTCTACGCTCAGTCATAATTAGTTCATAACGTTGCTCCTGCTCATTTACACGTATCTACCATGACGCAGGCTCCTATGCGTGTCGTTTTACGGCCGCAAAACGGTTACCTTTAAAACCAATACATACAAAGCTTAAAAAATAAACAGCATGGTACCTGCTACGTAAACGCTATCTAGTAGCAGAAGTACAGAACACATTCCAAAAGGAAAACTGACCTAAACAGTCAAAACAGATATTCAAAACTAAAAAATACAAATCCGCGGGAGAGCCCTCCGAAACGCTTACCGCTGTCACTTAATTTTGAGACGAACGCGCGGCGTCGCGTCCTGTGGGTCTTTCTAGGCGAACGGGAATGGAACAATGGCAAAACCCATTCGCTTCGCCTCCGACCCCCGCAAAGCTCTGCGCTGACAACCTGCGTTCTTACTCTCGCTGAGTACCTCGCACTCCCGCAGTCCATCAAACATGCCGTCGACAGAGCGACGAAAGGGTCTGCCTTTCTACCCAACGTGCTTTTTTTTTTTTCGTTTTGTCCGGCGGCTCGGACGCATACAAACCAACTCCGGTGCCGATGACAAACGCCTAATTCTGTACGCTCTAATGCGTGTCACTATCCTTCCAATAGATCTATACAACGCATATAGGCTACCAAAATGATAGAGCGCTAACGAAAACAAAGTACAAATGAGTTATTTACAAAATCACAAAAACAAACAAAATGTTCCTTTCAACAGTCCCGAGTCGACGTTTTCTGAGAGGCTAACAGCTGTTCGCAACAACTCTGAGTCGAACTCGCGGTGGTCGCGCCCGGAACGATTTTCTCGAGAAGCGGGGTCTACAACACGCGTCAATCGCCCTGCTACCGAACCCCGCGACGTTCCTCGAAGCCGACTTGCTGTCGCTTCCTGCCCCTCGAAAACCACCGACTCTTTTGCCCCGCACCCCGTCCAATGCACCGCGAGAACAACGGAAGGGTCTCTTGCCCTTCGGCCACTTACGCACACAATGCGCTTCTCTTTTCTTTGTTCTCTGGCCGCTCGGACGCTTGCGATACGGCAACTTTCTTGAAATTTCGCTCCGCCATTTGAATACATTCCTCAAACGCGTCGCGATTTTTGCCTCGTCTTTACGGCGCTTTCTCCGTTTGTCACGCTTCTTCGTGCCGTCTACGGAGCCTTTCGCCAACCTCTGATGCTCGTCAGCACCCACTTGCTTGTTAGCTTTCCCGCGCGCACTGTCTGAATGATTGCCTAGCAATTCATCCTTCCAACACTGCCGCGTACGATGCGCTTTTCTTTTCCGGCGGTTCGGACGCATACGATACAGACCCGTCAGAGAAGACAACGGCACTTTTCTCGCGATGTCACTCCGCCGTTTGAAAACCTTACTCGAACGCGTTGTGCTCATCGCGAGCTTTGCCTTACTGTTGCCCTTCGGACGCTTTCTCCCCTGTGCACGCTTCTTTGCGCGGACCTGGGAGCCTTTCGTCCTACTCTGACGTTCTTCATCACCGATATGCTCCTCCGCCGTCTCGCGCGCCCAGTCCTGATGATCACTTATCAGTTCATCGCTAGACCGCGGCCGCGTAGATTGCGCTTTTCTTTTCCTCACTCTCCGGCCGCTCAGACGCATGCGATTTAAGCCAGTCAGAGAAGACAACGGGCCTTTTCTCGCAAATCCGCCACGCCGTTTGAAGGTCCTCGTCAAACGCGCCGCGCTGATCGCGAGCCTTGCCGCGCTTCTGTTTTTCGGACGCTTTCTCCGTTTGGCACATTCCTTGGTGCCAAACCTGGAGCCTTTCGTCCGCCTCTGACGCTCATCAACATGGTCTGCAGGGCTGCAAGGTTCGATGGAACACTCTGTTAATCTTAACTCCGTTTCCACCACCACGGAACCCTCACACCCTGCTGCGACCGCGAGCTCTTTTTTCTCGGAACGGGTTAGAACCTCACCCATGTCCTTACAGGCACTAGCCTTCTCTTTGGCCTCAAACGGCACCGCCGCTATATCTACAGATATCAGACCCGCAGCACTCTCTTCGGCCCTAAACGGCACCGCTGCTGAAATGCACCGTTCGTGCGGTACATCTGCAAATTTCTGACCTGTAGCCTTCTCTTCGGCCTTAATCGGCACCGCCGCTACGTCGCACCGTTCGTGCACTACATCTACAGATGTCTGACCTGTAGCCTTCGCTTCGGTCTTAAACGGCACCGCCGCTACATCGCACCGTTCGTGCGCTACATCTACGGATTGACCACTCTGCTGCCGAATCCTATCTATCTCTTCGTCTAATTCCTGCATCCTTTTCATATGTTCTTCATGCCTGCGCTCAGCTTCCAATTCCTCCTGGTCTAATTCCTGCATCCTTTTCATATGTTCTTCATGCCTGCGCTCAGCTTCCAATTCCTCCTGGCGCCATCTTTCCTTTCTTTGCGCCCTTTGTACTTCCTCCTCCTGGTCCAATAAGTACATATTCCCGAAGTGCTCGATTTCCTCATTGTCACTATTGCTTTCGAGAATCACTTCGCGGAGTTTAGAAGCAGGCATATCATCATTAAAATCTAGCTCCAGATCCCAACACAGGTTCAGCAGGTTCTCTCTCGTCAATCTCGTAAGATCCATGGCGACTACTTTGCTTTGGCTCAGCTGTGACAAAACACAAACCCACCAGCGTTTCAATTCTGGGTCTAGAGAAATTGAAGCCTGGCAAATCTCACAGCGGAGACCACAAGCTTAAGCACCCAAGTAGCACTACGTGGCCAACATCCCTCTCTACTTGTTTCCTGTTAATTTTCACTCCTGCTTTTTACAACATCCTAAAATTTAACCCGCAACGTACCCTTAGAAATTTTGAAACATTACCACTTGTTCCTATTGAATCATCTAAGCTTTCCTGCTTTAGCGTACTTGCTCAGAT
The DNA here is from genome assembly GCA_013436015.1 of Rhipicephalus annulatus. NCBI lineage: Eukaryota > Metazoa > Arthropoda > Arachnida > Ixodida > Ixodidae > Rhipicephalus > Rhipicephalus annulatus. The sequence goes on along the minus strand of WOVY01003490.1, from coordinate 90,917 downwards.
AATCATCCAGTGCTGCCTTGTGCTGAGATAACAACCACAGTGGCCAGGCAGTTGTTGGTTATATCTATCTTTTAACGAATCTAGGCCAAAAGACTCGATATATCTCAAGCACAAAGCCAGGCACTCACCCCATTACGTGCGGTGGTGGTACGCTGCTTCGATCCCGCCGAGTTCCAGGGCTTTCGGCTGGCCTCCGGTACATGTCGCTCTCCGTCGCAGACTCGTATCCCACCGCTGCCACCAGTTGTTGCGACCGGGGTTTCCAGACACCGGAGGTCCGGGATGAAGTTGTCGAGGCAGGAGGAAGAGAGACTTGAAGAGGGTTTATTTACAATATATACATTGCGAACTCCCTACACGGTGAGCTCTCAAACGTGGCAAGCCTCTACATGACTCCTAACATAGCGCTACATGGTGCTTGGTTCTACATCGTTCTCCCTGGTTCTGCCTCTCGAAAAAGCACCCCGAATGAGCCGTGGGGGCTCATTATAAAGGGTCTGTCCTCCCCAGATCCCTAGATCGGGGACCGCGTACAGAGGGCACCGTCCAATCACGGATCACACATTACCCGCGAGGGTGACGAGCACGCACGGTCCACGTGAACGTTCAAAATTGAAGCGTGATCACTGCACTCAAAGGTGGTGCCAGCAGGGCTCTTCCTCGTCGTGTGTGTCGCTGGTCGAGAGGTCCCACGCTCAGGACGGCATCCATCAAAGGGTCCGCCGAACTGTTTGCTCAATGAGCGGGGTGATTTGCGGGGGCCGCCGCGACCTCTTGTTCCCAGGAAGATGTCGCATTTGCTGTCGTCCCCCGAACGGCCCACTCCGTCGTGGCGACAGGACGTCTCACCCTCCTGCTAGGACGGACAATACAGGGCCGGCGTAGGCAGCCGGTCGTTCGGTTATTTGTTTGAAGACCAAAGGAGCGCCGCTCCCCCGCCAGCCCTGGCGCCGGCCATGACTGCATCCATTGAAAAGGCCGCCGTAAACAAGCTTCAAATGGTCGCCGAACGACTCGTTTAATTAGCGGGACGATTCCCGGCCGCCGCCGCCGCCGTCATCTTCCAAAGAAGAAGCTGCACTTGTGGTCTCCCGAACTGCTCACGGTGCCGTGGCGGCAAGACGCCGCACCCCCCCGGCCAGGTGGGAACAATACATGGCGGACACAGGCCGCCAACCCGTTTGGCGACCAAAAGGAACATCAAAAGGAACGCCGCTCCCTCGTCAGCTCTGGCGCCGGGCACAACAGTACGTGGGCACGCAAACAGCGCGTGCGTAGAAGCGGATACTATAACCGAGGGCCCTCGAACAAAAAGAAGGCGTTCTTCTGGCGAATTCACTTTCTGCAGCCATGAGCGATGCGGGATCAACATATAATCTGCGTTTAAGCAACATTTACTAGTAATGTACCAATGTGAGTGCGAGGCTGTCAAGTGCGAGAGATAGGTTCTCGTGTCATCTTGTGTTAGCAATACTTTTGTTCTTGTCGACTGCTACATTTCGACGCTCTAATATTCAAAAACTAATTTGACTGTTCTTTTGATATTGCTTCCGACTGTACCGCCAACAGTATCACACGCATTTTAAGTCAACAATATGCTTTGCGTTTGGCGAAGCTGCAGAAATATCTGCACAATAACGTGAAGTGCAGGAAGCAGCACGAAATGGAAAGTTAGCGTCCATCTATTCGTACAGCGCATTCACGCTAAAAGGCAAGGAACACTGATTTCTGAGAGAGAGCGAGAAAGAGAGAGAAAATTGTTTCATATTTCAGTTCGCCCTTGCGCGGATGACGAAACCGGGACCAAGGCCTTTCCCAGGCGGTCGCTCTACCGATGGGAAAATTCGTACGGTCGCTCTCTGAATTTCCGTGTATAGGCTTGCGCTACGAATGCGAACACAACGATTTCGCATTTTTTTTGTTCGTTGCATTTATAGCGTCGATATTTATAACTTTGTTATTAGGCCTTTCTTTAGTTAATGTACTTTAATAAATTCTAGCTTTCTTTCCCTAGCTTTTTGTGCATCCCTGTACCACAATATCTCCTAGTTTTATAGTTTTCATTGTCGCTCTCTCTTTTGATATGTATATGCAACGGAAGGGCATGCTATGGTACGGAGTTCACGTGTACTTGCAGGAATAAATCAAAGAATGAAAATGTCCGAGCAGTAGATTAGTGGCAAAAGGAGTTTCAAAGCAATCAGCAGGTACGCGGTAGGACTAACAGCTTTCCAACTTTACGAAACAAAAAAAATCCAGAATAGAGGAAAAAAAAATGCCGCCGCACACCATAGCGGCGCGGGTTCCTTTGGTACAGAGCAAAAAAAAAAACGGTGCTCACGCAAACACAGACACTTCGGCAGAGGGGAGGCATGCTTTTACAGTGGTAATTGTTGTTGTTGGGGGTTTTACGTCTCTGAACCACGATATGATTACGGGACACATCATGCTGGAGGGCTCCGGATATTTTGAAAACCTGGGGTTATTTACCGTGCACGTGAATCTAAAATGCACGGAGCTCAAGCAATGCCGCCTCTATTGAAACACGGCCACCACGGCCGGAACCCGACCGTATAGGGTCAAACAGCCGACGACCATAGCCACTGGCACAACGCGGCGCACAGTAAAATTTTTTACACCCTTATGGGTGTAAAAAGGGTGTTTTACAGATTTACACCCTTTTTTATGAATTTAACACCCTTTTCTTTGCTGGTACACCCTCAGAGAAGGGTGTAACTGGCAAAAGGGTGTTATTATGCCGTTCGTGAGGGTGTTGAAGAACAGAAGGGTGTACACCTCTTATTGATGGAATAAAATTGTTCCGTTTAACGTCCCAAAGTTGTCATATAATCATTAGAGACGCCGTACCGAAGGGCTCCGAAAATTTAAACCACCTGGGGTTATTTAGGGTGCACCTAAGTCTAACTACACAGGTCTCGCACTATTTCTCGTCCATTAAAAATGTGGCCGCCGTGAACTGCCGGGATTCGATCCTGCGACTCGCGGGTCAACAGTTCAGCCCCATAAGCACCAGACCACCGGCGCGGGAGTGCAAGTGCAAGAATCGAGCTGCATCCATGCTTGCAAATAAAATACCACGCATATAGCGCAAGGAATGCATGCCTTTCCTAAGATAACAATGTCTTAGGGATGAAAAAAATCAAGGAAACGATTGAGGCATTGACAAATTTTACAGAATACTCTAAGAATAATTGAAAAAATGTAAAAGAGACTAACTTCTTCTCGCACTGTATGATTCGACATGCTTTGCCGCTTTATATCGTTCACATTATATGTGAATAAATGAATGGGCTACTGTCACGATACGGACAGCACATATTCATGTGTAGAAGCAATTGAGAAAAAAAGCTTGAATTTATTACAAAATCCCTTGCTCGGTCAAAAGCCGTTCGAGTGCAAGTCGTTTTCACAAGATTATCGAAGACGAGACGTGCTTGGTCGAAAAAGAAAACAATGCACTACCTTCTGCAACCATGCGGGAGCACGGGAAGTGATTCTTTAGGTCAAGAAATAAAGGTCAGAGAATGGCACGGTCAGTGCACGCAGCGCCTTTGCGAAGCGAAAGGGAGAAGGATACGAGAAGAGGGAGAGACGCCTCTCGCCCCCGCACACACACACACACACACACACACACACACACACACACACACACACACACACACACACACACACACACACACACACACACACACACACATATATATATATCATGAGTCTTACTCCGTCCACTGCAGGACAAAGGCCTCTCCCATGTTCCGCCAGTTAACCCGGTCCTGTGCTTGCTGCTGCCAATTTATACCCGCAAACTTCTTAATCTCATCTGCCCACCTAACCTTCTGTCTCCCCCTTAGGAATATATATATATATATATATATATATATATATATATATATATATATATATATATATATTGTGGGACACTGCGACCCATGCCGTAAAATTTGTATTTGCTATCTATTCTTTTTGACATCCCTTCGGGGGGGGGGGGTATGAGGTGATCAGCAGGGGGGCACCGCAACCCCCGTAGAGTTACAGTGCCCCCCTCTCTATTTCTCTATGTACCTATAAGGATTTACATTGCCCCCTAAGTGACCAAGGGCCGCCCCCGCCCCCCTTCCCCCGTGGTGGGCACGCCTATGCATAGGCACCATCAATCATTGCAATAAAAGTTTGTGTGTAAATGTGTGTGTCAACAATAATACGTTTCAAATTCAAGAACATGAGTGTTTTAGGTGATTATTACCGCTGTTGTTCATTTGTTAAAAATACATTGCACCTGCAAGCGTTTCAAACTTCGCGCGCTAAAGTCATATGCTAATTTGATTTGTAAAAGTAAAACTATTTTGCCCCCTTGGTTTTTATCTTATATATATTTACGTTTACTTTTTATACTTAAACAAATCACTAAAGCATTTTATTGCGCCATTGTACGTCTGCGGAGCTGTAACCACGTGACTTGTTTGGGCGTGTTTGCTTGCTAGTCGGGCGCTGCAGCTGGTCGGTTCTGTATCGTTTTTTTTTCTCATTTTTTGAGGTGTGCTTGCGCGCTGCGTTTTTGTTTTGTGTTCTGCCGGTGCTGCCTATTACGAAGATGGACTCTACTCAAGCGAGGACGTGTGGCATCGCATTTTGGAACACTCGCCAGGTACGTGCCACATTCCTGCTGTCGGCGCTTTGTCAACACCGAGAGCGTGATAACGACGCCATGCTACGTTTTTCGTTACATGTGGGCGATAAGTGAGGTTTTGTGACGTAGCGAACCTGTTCGTGTGTGTCATTTCATCAGGATGAAGGCGTTTTTGTGGGAAGTCAAGCGTGGGCGAGCTTTTTCCTTCGATTCAAGCATGCTTCGGTGTGTGACACATGGCGCGTGCGTGCGCAGGGGGAATTCGGCGGCGGATTTGTGCGAGTTGTGACGGCGCCCGCCTCTGTCGGCAGTGGTGTTGGCAGGGAGCCCTGCTCGCGATGGACCAATATTTTGGTTAAATAATTGTTGGGTGAAGACGGCGTTTGTTAGCTGTAAGCGTTGATTACGCCTAGGGCGCGTATGTTATCTCTTAACTTGAGGATTTTTTTTTTTTTGCATGCCTGTTCATATTGTGTGCTACAGGAGTCAACGGGTTCATATGTTGTACGTTTCATATGTTGTACGTCCAAAGTAGTTTAAAAACAATTTCATATGTTGTACGCCCTTTTTTAAAACTGCTATCAGAAATTGCTGCGGGTAGCCGAACGTATGCCGGTGTATGCATCCACGTCGGCACGCATCTTTGAACTACCGTGTTACTCGAGTTCGCGTGCAGCATGCTGCCTCGTCTTAGGTACGGCTCGCAAGGCTTGCACGTATGTACGCTTACGTGTTTATGCAGCCCATTTACTCAAATCTGAGCTTACGTTATACACCCGCAACAAAAGTTGTCTGATGCGTTCGGAACCCATGAATTTTGAGCCGTTCGTTAAACATGAACTGTATTTCCGAACGAAATTTTCATGGCTTATTAGGGCCGAATAACTGTAGCTTAACTGTGCGAGCCCTAATTCGATCAGTAGTTCATGCGGTAGAGCACATTTTATTTTATCCAGCTTGTTTTCGCTATGCTTAGATTTCATTACTTTGTGGTGGTTTATTAAATATTGTATGTGCCTCGCCCAAACTTTGTGTTCAAACTTTGCTAAGCACTTTTACTTGTACGAACAGTAAGAATAGTTTAGACCATCACCTCCAAGGGCATTTATTAACAGATTACAAGCTTATGCCCGTCTGCTCAGAAACACACATGAAAACATTGAAAAACCACACACTGGCCACGAATAAAAGCACAGCCTTTGTCACTTGTGAATAGGGCTCCTGTGTGGGGGCCAAAACGTCATGCTTTCAATTGGGGTCAGCATGTTGTTTTAATTGTCTTCACATCAGATGACAAGCTTAAGTAAATTCTATAGGCATGCGCTACAGTTATAGAAGGGATCTGTGGTGTTTGGAGAAACGAATAAATTATTTAACGCTCAAAACTAGCAATAGTGTTATACATCATAGTATGCATACATAAGGCATGCACATGTTACTGTGAAAATGGAAAATTGGACAGTATGTTCATCTGACAGTCATGAATATAGACTGCATGTTTCCAAGCTGTTGGCATTGACGCAATTACACAACTTCTGAAATCAGTCTCATCAAATGTTTATTGTGTATTGCTAAATCGTGACCAATGCCTTCCAGTATTCTTGTTACTGAGATTGTTGCAGAAGCTTGCATGCTTTATTGGGATGGTATTTAGCTCAAGATGGGTGCGTTGTATTAGCATTTCCACATTCTTTCCCATTATTTATCAGACAGCCTGTAATGAGGTGTCTGTTAGGAATGAGTGAGGGGCACTGCCTTTTTAGCCACCTGGAATCATTGAATTAAAAGCCATAATTTAGCAGTTGACAATAGTAATTTAGTGAAACCAATTTTCTATGTTATCCGCATAATCGTCCTAATGTAGGCATCCGGAAGAAAGTTACACTAGTTGTGTTCAAACTAAAATTCGTAATTTAATTTTGTGTTACCTCCAATGGATACTTGATCAAAGCGCATACCGTCATGTACGCACTGCCCTATTAATGAATTGGCATGTATGTGCACTATGCCGGAGCGCTATTCAAGTATATTTTGTTACACATCTGTTATGTGGAAAATGCATATTCTTTCGTAAGATGTCAGCTATGTTCGCCAAAAACATTGAGGATGTTTTTGTTGTAAGATGTCTGGTTTTCGTACATCCTACTTTTTTAAACCACAATGTTCCTGTTCATTCTAAATAGAGTTCCAAATTCTGCTTCGCTAGCAGACACATCAGTAAATTTTTTTTTTGTTTCTCTTGCAGCCTATACATGCTCGTCGTAGGAAGAGTGTGTGGAAGACGTCTGGACTAGCCCATCATCAAGGCTGGCTTGTGGAAAATTTGACTACTGGTGCACATCAGCGGCGCATGGCTTCTGTTTCTTTTGAAAAGCGAGCTGCAGAGAGCCACCTGGTAGCTGTATTCAAGGAGCACAAAGGTTCAGGGTGTTCAAAGTTAACCTTTTTGTTTTCCCTTAAAAGAGAAGTCAGCGCTGTAAGTTATGTATGTAAAGCCACCTCTGCTGATAGCTATGTATCCAGGAGGATGCAATGTCAGACAATAATCACTGTCAGCAGTGACATTAAGTTTTATTAATCAACTTAATAGTGACCGCAACAGGAGATCATGTATGTGTTAAATGTTTGAGCCAGTCACATTTCTACATATTATCACTTATAAGAATTCTAGCATGCCTGTGCTCAGATATCCTGCTGGAAATTTAGTTGCGGCTTGCATTATTATGTGTGCAGGACAGTGAGCGCTAGCACAGACTCTGATTTCATGCATTTAATCTGACCCTGGGTGGAAGGCATGGGCAAACATTAAAATGGTTACTCTTGCTATTCGCTGGCGATAGCAAGAACCGACTGCTCGTTCCGCTATGGAGTGATATTTTGTGGAACTTCACTGCCTTGCATGCGTAATCATGAAAAGCAAAATTAAACTTTCAAACGGGATATCAGGAGCATAAACATAATCAAAAAAGTTTTCCAAGTGGGACCATGTAGAAACACGACTGCCTCCAACTTTTTAATGCAAACATACCCGCTTATTTGTGTTACTAAAATTTCAATATTTTTGGTTGATTGGACAGATGACAGCATTATTTTATTACTTTGTGTCCCCCTGGACACAATCTGGCAAGGTGTTTTTCTGTTCTTAAGGCTAAAATTCAATGTAACTAGGCAGCGCATTTATGAATGTGTCAGTGCTACTTACTGAGCTCTTTATTGGATATTTTGTTTTTTCCAATATCTACTGAGTGAGTTGCTCGCCAGACTTGCGTGTCATGGTAATTGATGCCTTATGTGCAATTGGCCATTTAAAAACACTTTTTGTGTTGTGATAAAAAGTAGCACATTAATGATTTTGTCTTTAGTGTAACCTTCACTGAATATTCTATAATAATGTATTTTTTTACCGTAGTTATTTCATTGCCTTCGGGAAGTTCAATTCATAAGTGCAATCAAGTGTTTTCCCACTGTCATACTTCATCATACCTAACTTTGCCAATACCAAACCATGTCGGATATTTTACAGTGATACATACTCATGTTTAACATTGTTAATGATAATTGATAGAAGGCATACTAGAATATTGTAATGTGGGTCCTTGGATCGGGGGGGTTGAATGGTGAATTTTTTCAACTACATAGTAATGTCTGCTTGCTTTGTTTCATGTCAAGTGTAATGAGAATAATATTTACCGAGGTTAACGTGTTAAAACCACGATATAATTATCAGGGACACTGGAGTGGAGGGTTTCAGATATTTTGACCACCTGGGGTTCTTTAAATGCATCCACGTCTAAGCAGACAGGTGTCATGCATTTCCTCCTTAATCGAAATTGCAGCCACCACAGCCATGGTTTGATTTTGCGGCCTTCAGTTTAGCAGTCAAGGGTTACTTGAAGCGTATATTAGCTGTGGGCTGTGGTCTTGCTTCCATGATGCATCTTAAGTACAGCAGTTTGGTGCCAACCAGGCATCTCTTCTAGTGCACTGGTGTTGTGTTTTTGCATTCATAATTTACTGCAATATTTAAGTATTTTATCAAGATGCATTTTTGAGCAGCTCTGCGAAGTGTGTGCTGGTGTTTATTACATTCCTAATTTTTTGCAAGAGCTAATGATTGTTGCATGTATTCTGAGTTAGATATGAAGTTACAAATTTTCCTTCTTTTATACTCTGTAAGAGTGTAAAGCCCAAGTCACTCTGATATACTTTGCATATTGTACATCAGATGGCTAAATTGTGTGTGCAGAGCTCATATAAACAGCCCATAGTGTTTCGAATTCCTTGAAAACTGCCTTAGGATCAGAAAAAAACTGTTGTGAAGAGTGGGATAGACTGGGGGAACAGTGAAAGTTCCTCAGATAGGCTGGCTGACGTTTCGATAGGAGGACTTATGTTCGTCAAAAGTGCCTTTCCTTCTCATCCTTGGCATGTTAGCTTTAAGGGGGTTAGTAGAGACGTCACCTCTTGGTGGTGGTGCGTGTCCTTGTTGGCAATTGCCGTCGGAAAAGAAAAAAAAGCTAGAAAGCAAACAAGTGCAGTCCTCACTTCATTTCAAGTTGGCTGGTCGCAATTCACAATGTTCTCGGAGGGTAGAGAAAAAAAGGGAAGCAAAAAAGAGGAAACACGCAAAGTAGGAGCGGTGTGCTGCCGCTACAGACACGAAAAAAGCAAAGAGCTTGAAAGTTCGAAGCCAGCAGACGGTCCCCGCGTTTGGCCATAACAAAGGGTTGACGACGATAAAGGCCTATCTGTTCTCGACCATGTATGAATGGGACTCATAAGAAAGCGGTTACAAAAAGGCGCGAGAGAGAAGCAGGCAGCTACCTTTCAATGCTAAGATGTCAAAGGTAAGAGACACCAGATGTGTTCGGAAGAGAATGTGTTTAATTGGGAAAGTCATTAGTTAAAATATGCTTTCACTATCCCCGTAGGTGGCCTGCTCAACAGAATTGCCTCAAGAATTCAGCGGCATGTTGGCAGAGAAATAGAGAAATTCAGAATGCAAAGAAAATAAGCATCAACGAGAGAAACACAGAAAGAAAGGAAAAAATGAAAAAAAGGCGGGTTGGAGGTAGATGACACGCTAGCGATAACAGACGAGGAAAGGAAAAAAGAGACGCAGAGAAATTTGTGGCTTGGCAATGACTTGATGGTGCACGGTAGGAGTGTTTTTTAAAGCGACAAAAGAAGAAAGCTGTTGTTGAAAGGTTCTGGAAAATAAAAACTTTGTAGTTGTGTGTATATAGACACATGAATATCTATATTTATAATTTTAAAAATTTTGAGAGAACAATAGTTCAACTTGTAGTCTAGGCGCGATTCCGTGTAATACCGATCATGTCTATTTGAAGGTTGAACCTTTCTTATTTCTAAATGCTGTCGTAATTATGCTATGGCTTTCAGCGATTCCGAATTGCGACGTGCTACATTGATTCGTGATCAGTGTAGGTGCTTACATTTGTGTATCAAATATATTTCCATGTATTTCCTCTCACGGTGAGCAGAAATTTGTCGAACATAAAGCTTTGCTTGGTCGAAATTGTGGCCCTGTTGGTTGAAGTGACTGGCTACTGCTTTTGGTAAATTGTGTTTTGTGTCTGCGCAGTGGCCGTTCAGTCTTACGTGAATTGGCTGCCCAGTTTTGCCTATATATTGTCTGCAGGTGGCATACTTAAGACAGTATATTAGGTTGTTCAAAGTGCAGATGAAGATCGATGGGACCTTGTGAATGTAGTCAAATTCTGTGCTTTTTAAGTTGTTAGCCAGCTATATATTTTTAGAGGGGAAACATCTGGGCCGGCCACAGGGACCAGACGTCCTAGTATTTGCTTTAAGTTTTGCGGGAATTAGCAATGCGTGGCACGTGGCATTTGCAACGCAAACTTAAAGACATGCTTGTTCACGCAAACTTAGACTAGGACGTCTGATCCCTGTGGCCGGGCCAAGTGCTCACCCTGCAAATATATACAGCCGGCTACTAACATAAAAAGCACAGCATCTGACTACATTCACAAGGTCACATAGAGCTTCACCTGCAGTTTTAACAACCTAATATACTTTTCTGAGTGTGCCAGCTGTAGAAAACAATATATAGGCGAAACTGGGCCGCCAATTCACTTAAGACTGAACGGCCACCATGCAAATACAAAGCACAATTTACCGAAAGTAGTAGCTGGTCACTTCTACCAACAGGACCACAATTTCGAAAAAGCAAAGCTTTACGTTCTACCAAATGATGTCCGGTCACCACGAGAGAACAAATACATGAAATCATACTTTATACACAAATTTATGTCCATACATCCATCAGGAATCAATGTTGCATGTGGTAATTTCGAATCGCTGAAAGCCATTGCATAATTGCGGCCGTATTTAGCAACTAGAAACGTTCAACCTTCAAATAGACATAACTGTTATTACATGGAATCTCTCCTAACCTATATATTGTAATAATATTCACTCTGAATTTCTAAAATTTTAATTATAGATATACATGTGTCTATATACACACAAATACAAAGTTTTTATTTTCCAGAACCTTTCAACCACAGCTTTCTTATTTTGTCGCTTCGAAAAACACTCCTACCGTGCACCATTAAGTCATTGCCAAGCCACCAATTTCTCTGCGTCTCTTTTTTCCTTTCCTCGTCTGTTAACGCTAGCGTGTCGCCTACCACCAATCTGCCTTTTTTTTTCATTTTCTTTTCTTTTGTGTTTTTCTCGTCGTTGCTTATTCCCTTTGCATTCCGAACTTGCCTATTTCTCTGCCAACATGCCGCCAAATTCTTGAGGCAATTCCGTTGAGGGGGACACCTATGGGGATAGTGAAAGCATATTTTAACCAACGACCTTCCCCAATAAACACGTGGTCTTCCGAACACATCTGGTGTCGCTTACCTTTGACATCTTGCCATTTAAAAGTAGCCGCCTGCTTCTCTCTTGCGCCATTTGTAACCTCTTTCTTATGAGTCCCATTCATAGATGTTCGAGAACAGCATAGGCCGTTATCGTCGGCAACCCTTCGTGATGGCCAAACGCGGGGACCTTCTGCTGGCTTCGAACTTTCAAGCTCTTTGCTTTTTCCATGTCTGTAGCGGCCACCCATTGGCAGCACACCGCTCCTACTTTGGGTGTTTCCTTTTTTTTTTTCTTTTTTCTCCACCCTCTGAGAACATTCTGAATCACTACCACCCAACTTGAAATGAAGCAAGGACTGCACTCCTCTGCTTTAGTTTTTTTTTTTCAGGCTACGATTGCCAACAGGGACACACGCCACCACCAGGAGATGACGTCTTTACTAACCCCCTTGAATCTAATATGCCAAGGATGAGAAGGCTAGGCACCTTTGACGAAGATAGGTTCTCCTATCGAAACTTTGGTCAGCCTATCTGAGGCATTTCCACCTGTCGGCCCTCGTTTTGGTTTTGTTGTGAAGAGTGTGGTTTTGAGAAATGGATGCTGTCTCTATTACCTAGAAAGATGCTGAAAAATAAAACTTGCAATTTTAATATGTGGTGAAGCTTCATGGGGTGCGGGCTGATCTGTTAATCATTTTTCTTCAGCCACTGACCTTACCTGTTCGAATATTGGCGGTAAAATGCTCTAACTGTAGTATGTATGAAATATCATAACTGTGTTTGCTTTCAGTTGAGAGAAAACCTGTGTTGTGGTACATATACTTGACATTTATCTTACGCCAATATATGTCTACTTTTAGGAAGTGGGAAAAGATATTTATCAATAAGTGGAAACGATGTCTGCCAAAGCAGCTCTGTTATTTTTGTATAATCAGAAAGTTTGAAATGAACTAGGTGAGGCTGAACTCGCATGGTTTCGCGATACCAAGTGTAACTGCAAATTAAGTTGCTGAAATATGTATATGTCTGCATCCTGCATGGGAAGTGTGCACTGTTACGGGTAATAATCTTTTTTGAATATAATGTGTTCGTGTGTCTACACAAACGTATGCATACCAAGCACCTTTGCTGTATCGACTACCTGAGCCACCAATTGATATACCCCAGATGTTTATGCTATTTAACACTAAATATTTGTATTTAATTGTATAACTATAGAAGGCAGTCTAAATTTCTATAGTCGGCTTTACAAAGAAGGCTTTGAGGAATATCATTGCATTTCAGTAAGCTTGCTTATACACACACGCGCGCATACACACACACATTTTTTCATCCACTTTTCTTTATTCTTTCTTCTTATTTACATTCTATAGGTTCTAATAACTTCCCCTGTACATTTCTTGGCATTACTGTCTGTTAGATCTCATTATATATATATATATATATATATATATTGAGATCAAACAGACAATATTGCCAAGGAAAGTAAAGGAAAGTATAGGGGAAGTTATTAGACCGAATTGTAATGTAAACGTGAAGAAATGTGGGTGAAAAGATAACTTGCCATGGACAGGAACCGAACCTGCGACCTTTGAATAACGCGTTACTCGAAGGTCGCACACCCTTTCAACACCCTCTTAAAGGGTGTTAGCTGAACACCCTACATGTAGGGTGTTCAGCAAAATGTTAGGGTGTTCAACACCCTTCTAAGTAGGGTGTATCTGAAAACACCCATAGGGTGTTCCTCTGGCGACAAGCCAGTTTACACCCTTAAGGGTGTAAAAAATTTACTGTGCGGGTACGCTTCTCATGTACGACGACACTTGAACAGTGGAGAAACGCAGTCCGTCTTACATAGTATAAGCGAGACGGAAGCCAGGCCGGAATAATCTTTTCCGACGTCGGGAGCACAGAGCGGAGGAAATCGCTCGATATCCACCCACCGCATACCTATCCCGTCCACGAATATACAACACGCAGGCCGGCCAGAACAAGGACTTGAGAAGTGGATCCGCATGGATTACGCAGGTATCTTCTTCAACGCCGTCGATCGAAGCGTATACAGCATGTGTGACCTGCGGAAGTAGCCGATCGTCGCTGAATGCTGACGGTCGACGCATCGAAACGCCGTCCCTTGTTCCGTGTATCGATATGAGACCTGCTGCGCAGTGCATCACGACCTCGACGGCGCGGTCGCCGCGTGGGAAGAGGGATAACCGGTCGCCGCCGTCGTTACAGACGCTCCGCGTCCGCACAACAATACACCATATACGAGAGTATTGGCGGTCCGGATGTGCCGCGGACGCGCACATCATCGCCGCAGTCCGGAAAAGTATTACAGCAGCGGACGCGTGTACACCACTTCCTGTACTCCTCCCATTCGCTATACTAGATCACGTCCCTTCTACATATCGTCAAGTGAATTGGAGGAGGTTGTTCCGGTGTAGCCAATCTCGAGTAAGGGTAAGTGCGGTGTTACGATAGGTACGATAGCAATGCGAAGCATGAGTCCAAAGCTGGATTGATTGATTGATTGATTGATTGATATGTGGGGTTTAACGTCCCAAAACCACCATATGATTATGAGAGGCGCCGTAGTGAAGGGCTCCAGAAATTTCGACCACCTGGGGTTATTTAACGTGCGCCCAAATCTGAGCACACGGGCCTACAACATTTCCGCCTCTATCGGAAATGCAGCCGCCGCAGCCGGGATTCCATCCTGCGACCTGCGGGTCAGCAGCCAAGTACCATAGCCCCTATAGACCACAGCGGCGGGACGAGTCAAAAGCTGGAGTATAAGCAAATACGAAACCCGGCCACTGCAGAAAATAGAAGAAAAAAGAAAAAAACGCGTTCCGCACTCGCCGTCATGGCTAATATCTGCAGCGCGGACTAACACTCCCAGGTTTAAATGGATATATATATCCTATATATAAATTGGATGGAGGGGGGGGGGGGGGGGCTAGCCACTGCTGTAGATCAGTTGGTGGAGCATCAGACGCGTTATTCGAAGGTCCCTGGTTCGCATCCCACCAGCGGCAAGTTATCTTTTCGTTCATTCTTCTTTCTTAACATTTGCATGACAATTAGTAGTCATAACATCACCTGTAATTTCCATGGGATCATTGCCTCTTAGTTCTAGTTAATATTATGACGTGCCAGTGACAAAGAAATAGCATCAAAATTGTCTTTCGTTTTCAATCTACGTCATGATTGTGCATCCGTCGCGGTGTTGTAGAGGTTATGGCGCTTTACTATTGACTCAAAGGTCACGAGATCGAATCCCGGCCGTATTTAGACCGGGGCGCGGAATCCTAGAGAACCACGCGCTTGGAATTCAGGTGCACGTTAAGGAACCCCGGGTAATCGAAATTCTCGGAGCCCTGCTCCACTGCGATGTCTCGCACAAGCATATCTAAGTTTCAGGACGTAACACCTGAACAACTATTGGACGCGATTGTGCGCTGGTCCCTTTCAGAACGCTGCAGCGACGAGTCCAACTTTTCTGAACTGTTTTTCACGCGACAGCCGAACGACCCCAGCATGCTTTCGAGCTGCTTCGTAAACACTATAACCGCACCACTGTTCTCGTCATCTACGAAGGCGACTGTACGCTACGTGCGCCACGAGTGTACACCGTGTACGACTTCGATATTGAATGTTACCCCCCCCCTTGCGGATATTAGTTTCTGTCAATTTTATTTTTCATTCGTCGTATTGCGTGACACTAACCGGGCTGTAGGTAACGAAGTGCGCCGAGACAAGGTCTCCGCGCGTCCATCGATATACTGGGCGGCACGCAACAATCGGCCGGCACTCGGGGTATACAGTGTACTCAGGCACGCAAAGAACCGATCGTGACAGGTACGGCATATCGTTGCTCGAGCACATCAGATGACCACCCGCTTTTCTGCAGAGACAACGACAGCAACGCGAACTCGACACGGCATGGTACATGCAAGGCGGAGAAAATGGAACATTGGGACTGGAAGGGGAACAATGTGAATTAAGTGGCAACGCTGGCGCTTTGTGAGTGTAAACGCTGCTTTCGCCTTAACTTTAAACGTGATTTGTATATCGCCGTACTATTTACTCCTTAGGACAGAGATGTCCCGTGACAGACTCTCGGGATTTCTTAATATATTTATCAAAATGATAAATTATTTCTGAAGATTGGAGTGGCGAAACCACATCATCATCGTCATTCTCAACCTGTGTCTAGTCCACTGCGGTAATCGCCGTACCTCCAGAACAAAGGCCTCTCCAAATAATTGTTAGTTTACCCTATCTTGGGTGTGGTGGCCCGATTCCATAATATTCCAACGAATTTCCTAATTTTGTTCATCGATAAACCCCAGAGCTTTGCCCATCTCTTGGTTACCATTCTCTTGCTTACAGTCAAGAGCACACCTGACCCATTCTGCCATATGTTCCGATCTTTTGATGTTAATACTATCATTTTACGTAATTTATAGAGTTTTCAAGTTTATGGAAAATAACGATTTCGTCAACGGGTACGTAGTGGTGGAGCTCCAGAAAAACTGGCTACCTGAGATTCGACAGCATGCACGCGAAATTACACCCCAGTAAAATTTTACCACCCCTGCGATGTGCTTGCATATCACCCCTATCGAGGACGAGAACCGGCGCATTCAGCGTAGTATGGCCGATGGCACCCCTATCGAGGTGCAGCCAGAAACTAACGGCAAACAGACACGAGAGGATGCTCTTTATTTAACCACCTTCTGTTCGTATTTCAGTAGTTCATGACTGAACATGTATGAACGCGAGTACGAATACCTCTGGAATAGAGAAGAACGAATGGCCAGAAGTTTTTCGAGGTGCGCGTTTAGACGTTCAGCAGAACTCAATAAATTGAACAGGCAATTTTATATGCCAGGGAACATGCAGGGGACATTCACCGTTGTATCACAGTCCTCTACTCACTGTGGCCTGAATTGAACGGAAGTGAACTCGCCCACACCGTCGGAGACATCCCACCGACGAACCACTTCAATTGATTTCCCGTGTTTAGGATCCCGAAACCCTTTGATTACGACAGACGCCGAAGCGTGAGGGATGCGGAAATTTCCATCACCTCGAGTTCTCTAACGTGCACCGCTGCGGCCGGGGATTCGATCCCGCGACCTTCGTTTCAGCGGTCAAGCACACTAGGCCACCGGATGCATTCCAACTTGCGCCACAGTTAGTACGCTACAGTTGAACACTAAAATTAGCGTCCTCTAAGCTTTTCCTGGTTGAAGTGTCCGTTCGATTTCTTGAATTAGGGGGGCTTATGAAAGGTAAAGGTGTGGGAATATTCAAAAATTGCGAATAACAAATGCAATGACGTCGAATGTTATTCGATTATGTTCGAATATGCGCACCTACGAAAAAAACAACAACTAAGGAACGAAATGTTTTGGAACAAAAGAGCGCAACGTTTCTTGAAATTGTCGAATTACCAGGATGCATGTTGGATAAGGTTTTACGGCACTACCGACACTGAATTGATTACATTGATTACATTGATTACAGAAGCAACAGAATGTAATTCTCGGGCTGGTTTAGGCATGCTTGCACAACCCTTCTATAGGTTGCTTCGACAATGGTTGTCGTACTATTTGAGAACTAATCGAATGATATCATATTGGTATTCGTATTCAATTCGAAGTCGTCGCTATTCGATTCTTTTTTAATTAGGTTTTAAAAAAATTAACTATTCGTGCACCCGTATAGAACATGATCGCGCAACAGGCGCATAAAGGTGAACGAACTCGAGCGACACGGTGGCGCGTCACACGATCCGAGTTAACAAAGAAAAGGCCGAACGATGACGGCCGCTTGCCCCCGACTGCACAGATGGCGAGTTTGCGTGGGCACACGGCATCACGGACGGGAGGCGCATCGGACACACACACGGGCTGTGTACGCATCACGCACTCCAGGACACCCGCCCCCTCCCGTGTACGCCGTCGACTGAGCGTGAATGATGGCGTCGCGGCCGAAGCCGCTTCGGCTGCTGCCGCGGAAGCGTATATGCGATATCGGTGGCCGTCGCCGACGTGCACGGCCAAGCTCGGAATGGAAGACGATACCGGCGGGGGTTCAGCGACCGGTAGTTCCGTATAGCGTGTACGACACGTACAGCCTAGCAAGACGGGGAAGCGGTCCGTTCGGGGGCCCAGGTATACTTCCCCATTCAGCGACTGCCGCGCAACACAAAACAGGTGCGCGGTACATTAACAGGAAAGACGTTTTTTTTTTTTACATTATTAAGCTTGATCCATTAAAAGGATCACAGAGTTGAAAAGCACTGCAATCTCAAACAGAAAACGCAGTAATCGCCACAATCGGCAGATGCCTAAGCTCAGTCGTATACATGTGCAAAAGAAAGAAAGAAAGAAAGAAAGAAAGAAAGAAAGAAAGAAAGAAAGAAAGAAAGAAAGAAGAATATGTAAAGAACACACAGGCATGGGCGCGTGCTCAAACAACAGGAAGGCATGAGAGACGTGTTCATGATACAACAGCCGGCCTATACAAAAGATACATTGTGCCTACTCCTCATTATTTTAATATACATGCTCTCCCTTTTGAGTAGATAAGCAACGGACTAAGAGGAAAACTGATTAAGAGATAAGAGGATGAAGACCACTACGCGTTGATAGAATCCATCCGCCATCAACGAAGTCGACATCATACCAAGGGACACGAATAAGGAATATGATACAGTAATCACAGTTTTGCAGCCAAGCCCAACGTTTTCAACACATTCAGACATCTTCACACATTATAGAAGACACTAAATAGTGTTAAGAGGGTACGAACAGATACGGAATATGGTGAATAACTAACGTGAACGTCTAAACGAAAGCAGTATACTGACCCACCTGCGCTCGCCTTCCATTCCTTCATGATCCGGCGTTGAGTAGAAGTGTGTGTACTTACAACACACGTACGAACTGCACACTGTCACTTATACGTCGTAATTTTTCGTTGCATTGATCATTTCTATTACAGTTATTTTCCGTTCCCTGCGTAACGACCAACACGTACGGCGTTGCAGGTATCCCTGTAAATTAATTATATATAGGTTAATTAAACCCTCACGGTCATTTTTATTTTTGGCAATCTATAGAGTGATTGAATTTAAATCAACTAAGTCAGATTTTCCGGGTATAAAAAACATGGGAATTCACACAAACAACGCCGCGGTGGCAAAGCCAACCAGAACATCTTCAACGCAAAAGTCCAAACACTAGAGGCAGCAAGCTTGAACCGGTGTGAAAGTAACAATAAAAGCACTAATCAAAACAACGGGATCGAATTAAGGGAAATGAAGTTAGACAATCCCCTCGGAATGTTTGCGCCACAAGCCGTATAGCTCTTCAGAGCGAAATCCTGCCACCAAAGTGGCTTTTATTGCGCTGAGCCGATCCCAGCGACCGAGCACCAGGGAGTCGGAAAATTAGGAGGGCCGTCAAGGGAGCTGTTAATGAACGGCGTCGGACGCGAGAGGACACGAAAGAGAGAGAGGGGGGAGCAAAACTCCAGGAAAAAGCGCGAGAGCGAATTCGTGGAAATGGCCTACACAATACCGCATTTACTCGCGTAACACCCACTGCCGTAGTTGATGTTTGCTTTTCCATCACTCGTTCCCGACGCCGCGGGACGGTCGCCACCGACGGTCAAAAAAAAAAAAAAAAGAGAAGGCAGGGAGGTTAACCAGTTTCAGAACGCCGGTTGGCTACCCTGCCCGTGTGAACGGGAAAGAGGAGATTGAAAGAGAGAGGAGTGGAAAGAGAGAGAGAGAAAGATAACACAACACACACACACACGAATACGCAGTCAGTTTAGACGTCCATCACGCTCGCGTGGTACGGGACATCGCTGTCAGAGCCACTAGTTCGAACTCGTTTTTCTTTTTCTTACAAACTTCAGAAGTTCCTCGGTCACCTTCAGCTGCGATGTCTTCCCAAGAATACATTCAAATTTGCCCGTTTGAAACCACTGTGACACGGCTACTTCTCGATCACGATCACGCCCGATTCTGGTCGAATTTCCGGATCGCGATTCACTCCCTTGCGCAAGCCGCAGGAGAAGGGAGGCGATCACATTCGGGAAATTTGATCCTGATTGTGCTCGATCGTGATGAGCATTTCACCAAGATGTAGAAGCTTTTGGAAGTCGGGTACCATCTTCTTCATATGCTTCTTCGTAGGTTGTACTCGTCCTCCCCCACCCAACACCGAAACCTTTCCGCGATGAACATGGTACGGCATTGCCTCTCTGCGATAGGCGCACTTTTGAGTAAGTGACGATTTCATGTGACGACGTCATCTTACGTCATAATTACGTTATTAAGCGACCCCATCCCGTGATGATTTCTTCTTTTACTACTTTTGAAGCCGCGAGCGATGGAAAGAGAAATGACAGGTGCAACCTAAAGAGAAAAGAGGACAGCAGAGTGGGTCAATTAACAAGCTGGGGTAAAAGATAACACAGTTTAAATCAAGAAGAAGAAATGGACATGGGCCGGGTACGTAGCACGTTGGCACGATAGCCGCTAGTTATTGAGGGTAACTGACTGAATGCCCAGAAGAGGCAAACGCGGGAGGGGGAGACAGAAAGTTAGGTGGGTCAATGAGATTTAAAAGTCCACAGGTCTAACGTGGTAGCAGAAAGCACGAGACCGGGTTGATTGGCGGACCATAAGAGAGGCCTTTGCCCTGCAGTGGGCGTAGTCAGGCTGATCACGATGATGATCACGATGATGACGACTGTGGAACGCTGTCGATGGTCGTCTAAGGCTCTCGCTGTCTATGAATCATCTAAGGCGTTCGCCTTAATAATGATTCGTAGTCGCTTTACGTCCCAGAGCTATGATTAGGAGACAAGACATAAAGGGGAGGAGCTTCGGATTAATCGTGACCACCTGGTGTGCTTTGGCGCGTATTCGGTTAGCTCGTTTCGGCGTACAGCACATCCACGAGTAAAACACGGTATACATACTGAGGTGCCGGAATGCGCGGCCGCCCCGGACACAAGCACGATGCTACAGGGAGAGGAGGTTCGTCGTAATCGCCTCTCCCTCCCTCCCACTGAGGTTGTTCTCAGTGGGAGGAAACAGAGAGGGGAGTTCACTTTCGAAAATTAAGCGGCTCGGATCAGCGCAGCGAGATACCCTCCAATTATGCAATGCGCACCCCGCCACGGCCGCAACCACGGGCAAACACTGATCTCCCCCACGCTTGCCTCGTTCAGCGAAAGAACTTAGAGGGGAGGGGGAGGGAGTGTTGTTGCTCTGGCAATGGATGTAGTATGTATACACCACACACGCAGGCGCCGGATATAAAATGCCTCGCGCACACGCCATGCCAACAACGTGGAAGCGACAGCACCGAAGACAACCGGCTCTCGGCACCATGCGTCGCTCGCAAACAAGCCGCTTAAATGCCGCCGCCTCCCGCAGCCACCCCCAGCACTTCCTGCCTGCACTGGAGAAGAAAGAAGGGGAATGGAAAGGGGGATGTAGATGAGCTGAATACGGGATGAAGAGAGAGATAGAGAGAGTGGAGGTGATTAAAACGATGAGCGAGTAAGAAACAAAAAAGAATTTACACGAGGGCGAGCTTGAAATGACTTACAGACAGCCGCGAAGTCCAGCCAGAAGCGCGAGAGCACCGGCGTATATATAAATCGCTCCGCGCATGAAGTGAGGCCCCTGGGAAGAAGCTGCACTGTTTTAATACGAACACGGTGTCTCTCTTTCGGGAACGACGAAGAGGCATAGGCAGTTGAGAATAACGGCTGCGAAAGGGGGAGGGAAGGGGGAAGGCATATGTAATAACGCGTCGAAAGAGGTGCGAAGCACGAGGGAGACCAATCTACAGCGCCGCCGGTTGAAATTGTGTGAAAGCGGGACCCCAGCTTCCGGAACTCGAAGACAATATTGCAAAAAAAAAAGAGAGAAAAAACAGTGCGCGGAACTTCTCACAATTATACAGTTTCAACTCACGTGAAAAAAAAATAAAGCCAAGAACTAAATACCCGAACCTCTATATCACGCGCCTGTGAGTGACCAGGGAAACGAAAAAGAAATTTATTACGACCTGGCTGCGATCGAGTGTGCTCAAATTCGCTCCCTTTTCAGGGAAACCTCTTTCTTGCGTAACTCATTCATTTGCTCGGCCCTGTGATGGAGTTAACAATTCGCGCGCAAGAGCGCGCATGCCATGCGTCTGGGAACGGACTTCGCTTAAGAGGGTTCACACTGATTTCGAAACCGGCGCTACACGAGCAGAATTCACACGACACTACCGGTGGTTGCAGGGCGCAACGGAGATGAGAGAAAACAAAAAGAAGCAAGAAAACGAACAACGCTCAAGCAAGCGGGAGCCATGATCGCCATAGTTGCGTACACCGTCTTGTACGTATACACTCCGTGGTAAATATCCGGCATCAATTTAGAATATCAACTACTGAGCGCACTCGGTGCGCCTTAAAACCGGGTACATTATCAACGTGACGAGCTGCAACCTCACACTGCATGCTCGACGTGAATGCTTTCACATGGGTGCCTGTAAAGTGCTCATAATGATTTGCGAAGCCCTTTGTAATGTAATTAACGAAGTAGTGCCGCAGAGAAATGTGAAAGTCGACCGCCATTATTCTTGCTTAATCAAAAGCTTTCTTTTTAATTATTTCGTTCCACTTCCCCATTTCTTGTTACGTGTAATTGCTGTCTGGAGCCGGGTTAATCCTCCTTCCGCCGTATAAGAATGTTCGTTCGTTCGTTTGAGAGAAGGGGGGGGGGGAGACGTAAAGAAACCGGACGCGCATCCGATTTACCTCGTTAAGCAGGTGGACGAAACCTAAGGTGTGTATATATATTGTTACGGGGAAGATTTATTCACCGAGAGCTGGTCTTGCTAACGGCTTAAAGAGCACACAGTCATGCAGGCCAACGGGAGAAGCTGGAGAGTCCAACCCACTACAACCACGTTGTCGTCTTCTTCATTTGGGTGCCAATTCAGCTGTGTCAGGGTGACAGTTTCATACACGTATCATCACCCCGGCCCGTAAGGCACCGTCTCGGTGCCTGTTAAATGAGCGAGTCGGTGTTGTAGGGCTTGAGACGAGAAACGTGGACTACTTCCGTTCTGGGTGCTGCAGCTGATGAGTTTGTAAACAACCGAGAACGCGTACTCCTGTAATCGAAGAGCCCATCGGCCGAGTCTCCCTGTAGGGTCCTTAAGCGTCGACAGCCAGCAAAGCGCATGATGGTCCGTGATGACTGCGAACGGACGTCCGTATAAGTACGGACGGAATTTCGCGATAGCCCAAACGAGGGCTAAGCATTCCCGCTCAGTGATGGAATAATTTTGTTCCGCTTGCGACAAAAGACGGCTAGCGTAGGCTATCACACGGTTGGTGCCATTCTGTATCTGAGCGAGTATAGCACCAATGCCATGCCCGCTTGCATCGGTGCGAAGCTCTGTTCGAGCCGTTGGATAAAAATGAGCCAACACAGGTGGTGATGTGAGGGCGGTAATTAGCGACGCGAAGGAATGTTCTTGGTCCCTTCCCCAAGAGAAGGCCACATGCTTTTGGAGGAGATCCGTGGAGTCTCTACGGCTACCACCCCAGGCTGCTATGTACGTTCCTCTGTCGCCCTTCCCGTCCGTTCCTGATGGAGACTATCTGGTAGCTCCCCTCATTGATTTGACCCTTACGCACCACATCGCACTACCACATACTATAGTGATTGTTGCTAACAACACGGTACTACTTCCAGTTCTGAACTTCTCTACGTCGACCCAAGTTCTTCCCCAAGGCATCACTTTAGCCGATCTTTCCACCCTTGACGAATGTTCGATTTGTTCTTTTACACCTGACACTAAGACCATGGCGAAACCTGTCATCACGTCGCAAAATAAGGCATTCCTCGACAAAATGATACCCAGCACCTCCACCAAAAGATGTTACGGGGAAGATTTATTCACCGAGAGCTGGTCTTGCTAACGGCTTAAAGAGCACACAGTCATGCAGGCCAACGGGAGAAGCTGGAGAGTCCAACCCACTACAACCACGTTGTCGTCTTCTTCATTTGGGTGCCAATTCAGCTGTGTCAGGGTGACAGGTTCATACACGTATCAATATATATATATATATATATATATATATATATATATATATATATATATATATATATATATATATATATATATATATATATATATATATATATGTGTGTGTGTGTGTGTGTGTGTGTATGTGTGTGTGTGTGTGTGTGTGCGTGTAAGTATATGGGAAGTTATTAGAACCAATGTAAAGTAAATAAGAAGAAAGAAAAGTGGGTGAAAAAATAACTTGCCGTGGGCGGAAATCGAACCTACGACCTCCGAATTACGCGTTCGATGCTCTACCACTGAGCCATCACGGCGGCTATTCCCCGAGCCACTTCATTGGGTTTATGTGTGAATTTAAACGTGGGAGTGTCAGTCAGCGCCACCTGTATCCATGGCGGCGAGTGTAATACATTCTTTTAATTAGACCCGACAGCATGACGTGATTATGAGGGCCGCCATAGAGGAAAACTCCGGAAATTCGGACCGTCTGACGTTCCTTAACGCGCACTGGCAGCATTTCTCCTCCATAAAAATGCGGACGCGAAGCCGAGATTCCATCCCGCGACCCTTAGGTAAGCAGTCGGGCAAACTATAACCACTACAGAATAGCATGGCGGGTGCTGCCTGTACTTTCGACGCTCGCCGTAAGAGTGGCACAGCCGATTTGCGAAACGGTACCGCTGTAAGGACGAAACGCGGGACATATGCTACTCCCCCAGCATTCCACGGGAGCATGGAGTGTATCGAGTAAGTGAAAGGTTTCGAAGAAGGGCGGAGCCTCGAGAGAACGTTACTCCAGCACCGATAACACTCTGCAATTCGTCACGCAATCGGCCTTGAATGGTGCTCCCGAATGAGGTCATCATCCGGAGTGTGTGTGTGTGTAAGCGGCTCTCGTGAACTTGAACCATCCGGAACGCAGAAAGGGGGGTAGGGGCAAGGAAAAGCTGCGGGTGGGGAGGTAGAATAGAGGGTGCCACTCCCCGCGCCAACTTCATGGGAGGCCTCTTATAATATGGCGGACAGATGAGAGGGAAAGAGCATTCAACCCTCGTTGACTCTGTTGACTGTTGCTATGATGAGTGCCGGCACGACCAATTCCGGACGGTGACGGCAGAGGCGCGCACTGGGTGGCTTTAGTATTTATAGACCTCTCCCCAGGCGATAGCGCGAGGCAAGTAAGTGTGCACCGCTTTTTCTCGCCTATAATTGATGCAGGTTGCAGCGCTTCCGATCACTCGAGCGTCTCATTGCACCAATCACGTCTCAATTTTCCAGACTACTTTTGTGTGAAGATGTTATGTTAAACCAACACTACTGCCTCTCCGTGGTTAGCAGGGCCTATCCATGCATGGTTTCTATCGACAGGTAGCGCAGCCTTTTAGAAGTGATTGCTGTTGCACTAGCTGTACCTCCTTCTAGAAAGTGCAGGCACCGATGCAGGAACATCTTCTCAATGGCCTCAAGGGTCTTGACAATTCGTTGTGCTATTGTAATATCCTCATGACCACTTGTACGTTCTAGGCATATACACCACTCCACGTGTCACAGTCTTAATTCACAATCTCTCCGTAAATCTTTGGTCGGAACGCCACTGTATCAGTCGTGGCGCTCTTTGGTCATGCCTAAACATCACGCTTAATTATTAAAAGTTACATGCCATCACCATCATTTCTATCATTTCTACACCGCGGTGTGAAGAAAAAAACGATGCCAATTTCTTTTACAATTTGATTGACTTTACGTTACGCAGCTTGAGGCGCAGTTCGTGTGACGTGCGACCAGGCAAGCATGCGTTCAAGACCTGGACATTGTACAGAACACGTATCGGTCACTGCCCCACATTTCTGCGGGAAGGAATCCACACACACAAGAGATAGTACGAGCCACAAGTGTGCACTCTACTTGGATGAACAGCTTCTCAGATAACAACCTCGATAAGGCAACCAACCGAGAGCGGCTTCGGAAGTCGGGGTAGCTTTCGGTAGCTTTAGATACGTGGCGCATCCTTTAACGAACTTGCTAGGGCATCATAGCCCCGGTGAATTAATTCGTTAATCCTAACTCACAACGTCCAAGCCGTCATCCGAATTCCCTTGATCAATCAAAAGCACCGACAGCAACATAAGCGCCCAACGTATGGAACCGCATGCATCCCGACAGTTCTGGTCCAGTGAACGCGACACACTGAACGAGCCAGTCTTAACCTCTCCAGAACAACAGGCGATAGTCCCGTTCATCGTGTATTCACCATGCACCGTGCAGTACCGGTCACCCCGCC
>WOVY01003490.1:0-62500 GCA_013436015.1 Rhipicephalus annulatus | reverse complement strand
ACGAAATAAAGAAAGTGCGTCATTGACGTTTGTGTACCGTTCTTTCATCGGAAGGAACAACGCGTGGTCCACGCGCGTTTCAATTACCCAGGATGCCTCCCGGGTGACCCCCTGTTGGTAGCTTATGAACACGCGAGAGATGCACGCCACGAAAACCTTTGTCACCATGTCCTAATTACCGCTCAAATAGCTCATAAGAGCGCCATTTCCGGCAAGGACTTGCCCCGGGCGTTGATCTTCTGCGGAATGCACCGCAGCGAATCCGACTACACGAGCACAACGCATACGCTGGCTGTGGCGATCTATAGGTAAGAGTACACTGGATCAACCCTCCTCACCCTCTTCTCATTCCATTGTTTCCGCCCTTATCTCGGCCTTTCTCGCTCGATTCGCGAGACACATCGACCCAGAACCGGTCGCCCACTGCCGCAGGCCCAGGGCGTGTTTCAAGGCGGCCGCGCGATCTCGCGCAGGTTCGGGGTTATCGCGCGCGAACAATCAGAAGGGCGGCTGCCGGTTTCAGCGCTATTACACATACAGCGACAAGCACGTCGCCACCGAACACGCACGCCGTCACGATGAAGCCCGACAACCCTCGTTTATAGACGACGACAAGAAGAAAAAAAGAAATAAGTTCGCCAACGCATGTCTGCGCTGCTCGCGCTTTCGCACCACAATCGAGGCATTGTGAGAGCCCAAGGTTCAAGCCCCGCCCACCGCTGAGGGCACAACCCTGACAGCCAACCACGCACCACCCCCGACCACCCTTCTTGAACGGTCCTGTTTCTGATGAAAGTCTGCAGCGCTGCGATCACTGGACGCATTGGCTCTAGCACAAAACAATAACGCGGATTGTGAGCGCTATAGATGCGCAAATCTTTACACAGCGAACCTACTAGATTTTAAGCTCGTCGTGCTGCAGCACGGGAAGCGCAACGCCGGCGGCGATTGAAAACAGCGTTCTTGGCCGACGAATCTACAGCCAAGACACGTAGACGGGCGGATCGCCGTAAGAAACCACCGCGGTTGCTATGGTGGCAAAGGACACGCGAGCGCTGAGATTGAAATGAACGCTAAAGAACTTCCGGGAGCAATAATAAATCCTGCATCTCTAACTGCAACATGCTTCATGATCATTCGCGTACTTTTTTACGCATACCACCAGCACTTCATTTTATTACTGTATTTGCACGTACGACCCGCGCTATTTACATATGTGTTTGATTACGCAAGAATGCATGTGTGTCATGAGATATTTTTCCGGTTGTTGTTCTCGCAATTCAGTACGCTTTTTTTTTCAGTACAAATGAGTACTCTTGCGATTTACCTACCAAGGCTGACAGTTACTGTAAAAACGTGATAAACGATCTTACAAAGCTTCATTAGGCGCACTGTTGCTTTTAGTATTGAGTAATACGCGTAATTGTATCAATAAGAAACAGACCTATCCTCTTGGTTTCGTTTACTGGTCAACTAGACCTAAGCCCCCCCCCCCCCCCCCTCTGCCAGCAATAGCAGCTGTGCATACTAAAATATCGCACAGCTTCGTCCTCATACTTCCTAACCAAACATAACATGAGAACGAGCCCCTACTGCCCTAAGTACGTGGAGTAATATGTTGCCATTAGTGATTACAATTTCCTTTGACTGCCCAGAAGAATCTGCTTACACTAAAAGTAGGACAATGTGTATGTGTCTGCACACGTACAGCAGATGCCTTGAAATCTGGCTTCTCCTCTACAAAGGCATCCACGTGGAGAAGCCCTCTCCTAAAACCGCTTCACAATTTGTTAGTTTTTTTTTCAAACACGATAGTATTTTATGCCGGGCCCAGCAAGACTTACTTGACAACATGCTACATGAACTGGGACTCCACGACGGCGGCTTTGATGAGAAACAAGTTACATCTGTGCGAAAACGCCGTGGCAGGAACATCTTTGCCCGCGCATAATGAAAGAAACTGCGTGTGATGTTTTGATAAGATTATTGTGACATCGGGAACGTCGCATGCCTCTATGTTGGTGCGCCGGCATGACGTTTTCAGTGACTTCAGTGAAAAAAAAGTGAGAAATCTAGGGACTTCACATCGGATAAGCTACGAACAGTCACTTTTCAGCCAAAAGAGAACATTTGAAACTTCAGTGTGATAGAACACGGGCAAACACTTCGGTCGCCCGACGTCATGTGTTGTTAATATGTACATTTCACAACACTGCGGTAATGACGACGTGAGGAAGTTTCGGTAGACAATTTTAGCTCGTCCATACACCTTTTAACGTTCCCGTGCTACCGCAATGTTCAGTTACGTTAACCGTGTTGACCGATCTTATTTTCTCGCTCGTTGCGCTCTTGCAGCTCCTATATAGTTCTAGCGAGGGGACGCCAACACCCAAGATGCTTTTTAAAAGTTGCTATGGGGCTCTCACACCTCATAGTTGACTGTCAGCATTGTTGACAAGCAACTTGTCGTTCCGTGAGTTCCAGACTCAGTGTGTCCACGGAACAACAACGGGAAAGGAGGAGCGTAGCCTATTTGCGCACTGTAATTATGCAACTTGCTGAAGGACTCTGATGTCCAGCTCTCCATACGTAAACGTTTACATACTCACGTAACCCTGCACGTTTACGACTAAGGCAAATTCCCAAATGGCGATGATACCCGCATTCGAACGATGTTAAATCTCCGCATTGGTATGGCTGACTCGTCCAAGTGTAACAACTGCAACTGTGTGGAACCTCTTGACGTTGTCTTGTGCCACTGTCCTGACTTTGAACGAGATCACCATACTCTCCAGTGCACTTTGACGAGACGGCATGATCGCCCCATTCTCAAGGAGATCATGGGTGCGTGGTCTTCAAGGACATTAACCATGAAGGCCACACGAGCCCTTCTACAATTCTTGAAGGCGCAACACCACTGAGCAACCGCCTGTGAAACCTTGCACTGTGTGTGTTGTGTGCAATGTTTATCTCCTCTCTCTCTCTTTCTTTCTTACTCCAAAACAAATTACACCTACCAATTGTTACGGTGTAAACTTTCATATCACTTAAACACGAATAACGTAAAAGAACACTCCATGTCTTTGTGTGAAAGAGAGAAAATATGTCTGCCTCTGCACGTACTTGTGTGGTAGTGCCCGTTATGCGGTATATATTTTTGTATAAAAATCTGTTTCCACTTTTTTCTATGTGTTCTGTCTGTCAACTTTTGTATTGTCACTCGAATGAAAATTTGACTTTGCTTACTTTCGAGCTTTTCAGCATGTATAATGGCGAGTACAATTTATAGGTTTGTATAACGTATATTCGGAGTTGTGTCACTAGCTTCTAATTTCCGTTTTTAGTGTTGAACTGCTGTTCTAGTTTGTTGTTTGTTTCTGCCTGGAAAATTGGGGTCTTGAACGTCGTCAAGCCTTGCTGGCTTTTCGTTCATGGTCCTTAAAATTATAGAAAAGTTGCAATAAAATTTAATTCGATTTGAACATTCTCCTCTCCCAAGGTGTAAAGTAGCGAACTGGACTTAGACTAGTTAACCTCCCTGCCTTTCTTATTCTTTCTCTCTCCACAGCTTCGAGAGCGTGAGAGAAAAGATGCAAGAAAGCCAGCGACGCCACGACATTCGGCACGCGAGAAGCAGGCGACGCGTTGGAACGATGTCACGTCATGGGCGAAAAGAAAACGGAACGTGGGCACCGCTTGTCGGGCGAGAAAGTTTTTCGGGCGTTGGCGACGACGACGACGCCACAGAACAATAGAACGCAGGCGTAAAGCGGTTTCGTTTCTCCCGAGACACCGTTCACTCGCGCATGCGTTCGCGAGACAAGCCAGCGTGGGGTTTAGAAAAGAGGGGCGCGCACACGGCGTCGCACTGCTTAAGGATAAAGAGAGAGAGAGAGAGAAGAGGACGTAAGGGGGCGTGCGAGAGCTCGAAAGGGCTCGAGGACCGCGTCAAAGCCGTAAGAAATAAAGACGAAACAGACCACATATAATTAGGGGACCATAAAGCTTCACCTTTGGGAGTTCAACGCGATAGTGACATCCTGTTCCTATAGTGCGTACTTCAAACACTTAACGCGTGAAACCTTTCCGAATTTGCTATGCACCCGCTAAATGAACAGGCGCAGTAGCGTGTGTGCCTTTTGTGGTGGCGTACCAGCTTTCAACCCCGCGACCATCATGATAATCACAAATTCCGACACCCGCCGGCAATGGACGCTTGTACCAAGCATTATTACTGATATTTCATGTTGCATTCTGAAGCATGTACTTACACAAGACGTGTGTGTTTGTGAATCATGAAAGCTACTTTCACTGAATTATCAATTGGATAAAGTTTTTCACACTATTTTCAAAAGCAGAGGCGTGGTAGAACATTCGCTTGCCACGCGAACGACCCGGGTTCGATAGGCACTTGCACCCAAACAACCCCGGTTCAGTCCCCGCTCTGCTCCAGGACTTATTACGATTTAGTTATTTTATTTGCGTCGTTCTCGACTTTTCGATCACGCATAAGACGATGATATTTCACTCAAAACTCAACGACACCGCCGCCAGAATTTCTGGGAAACAAGCCTTTTAACGTTAAAAGTGAAGAGTTCCCTGCCACGCTGGTGTAGTGGCTAAGGCACTCGGCTGTTGACTCGCTGGTCGCGGGATCGAATCCCAGCCGCAGCAGCTGCATTTCCTACGGAGGCGAAAATGCTTGAGGCCAGTGTGCTCAGATTTAGGTGTCCGTTAAAGAACTCCAGGTGACCAAAATTTCAGGAGCGCTCCTCTACAGTGTCTCTCATAATCATATCGGTTAGGTACATTAAACTCCAGCAATTATTATTAATAATTATATTATTATTATTATTAATATTGTTATTATTATTATTATGTGATGTGACGAGTCAGTCCCTCTCGCAACACAAACGAGCATTCACTATCGAGTCGTGACGCCGAAGGACGCTACCTGCTTATGTATCTTCATGATCTCCGCTTCTTCTCTACCCGCACAAGCAGCGCGCGAGAAGGCTACCACCAATTGCCTTAGGAAGAGAGGTCATTCGAAAAAGGGCAGATCCAGAGCCCGGATGCGTTGTGGTTAAGGCGATTGAGAAAGTAATCTAGATGTTGCCGTCCCTCAGACAGAGCGGGTGCGCCTTGAGACGCACCGCCCGACCATGATTCCTTTTCCACAATACACTTACTGCATTAACAACGTCTAACCACAACCGGTTCTAAACCTCCACTCCTACGACCTGCGCATTCGCAATGGACCATAACTCTTTCTTTTTCTTACCCAGAGATCAACGAACGATCGAACGACTCGTTAAGGAGATGATACAGGCAGCCACAACACGCTGCAACCAGCTATGCAGGAAAACTATGCGTAAACCGCAACCATCACTTCTTCTAAAGACAGAGAGGCTTTCACTTGCGGTATGTAGTGACGAAAGATAAGCTGCGCTGAATTTCTCGAGCAGACTTCCGACGGAAGGATATCTTGTACGTGCGCTATAAATACTGAACCATTACGAGCTTCAATACACATGAGGATATAGCCTTCACATTCTTCTGTGTACAAACGTAAATAGACCTACCTTGATGCACTTCCTGCCATGTACACCACCTTAGTTCAATGATAGTCTGAGCCTCCAGCGCTAGTAAGAGACAATGTGGCCGTAGACTATCCTTAAAAGAGTGGAGCACTTGAGGGGCCCGAGCAGTCGCATCCTGTCGTATATGCTGTCGCATAGGCGGAGAGTTTTAATATTCCCGTAGGGGGCGGGGCACCCGACTTGCTCTTACAGATTATGTGTCTCTCTCTCAAGCATAAAGAAGAAAAATAACGGTTGACTGTTACAGGAAAAAGAAAACTTTTGATTTCTTGATTCGTACATTCCGTACTCATTTTGCGCAAGAGTCGGGCAAACGCCGCAATTTTCGTCATCCTGCGACTTAGTAGCTTAAAGGGACACTAAAGTCAACAATTAAGTCAACTTTGATTGTTGAAGTGGCGGTCCAGAAACCTTGTAGTGCTATTTTTCTGTCAAGGAAGGGCCTATTTTGAAATGAAATCACGTCTTAGTGCTCCGCATCGGGTTAGCGCATTTCAAATTACGCACCTCAAGAAGCGAAGCGGACCGACCGGACCGACTCACGTCACTGTTGCCGTGCACAACGTTGCCCGGCTTCGCTGCGCTAGTAGCAGCAGACCGAAAACAGCGGGAGCCACAGCAGCAACAAAGGCCATTGATCAATTTCCCGCCATTGGCTTAGAGATTGCAGACGGTTTTTGTTTCAACTACGCCCCAATAGATAACACCACCTGTCCCCTGCAACCACGCGAAAATTGAATTTTCGAACACTCCTGACATTCTCCATAGTAAAGTCTCGTGGTTCTTTTTTCCATGAAGCAAACAGAAACGAACAATCAGCATTTTATTGCGACTCTTGATGAAAGGAAGGTTTTTTATTTAGTGCAGCTAGATCGATCACTAGTGATTAATCGTAGGCGGTCCGTCTGATGTCATCGGGATCATTTTGAAAATGTCCTACTGCAGCAGTTGTGTTCTTGTGCATTTACCTTAATTTTTCGGTAAGTAGGACACCGTTGTTGATAATATTGTCGTTTTAGATGTCGTCATGCATTGAGCTTTCACTCTTACATAAATTGTTATTTGACTGTAGTGTCCCTTTAAATACAGCTGCAAGACAGGATGGCGATCACACTCTTGGCAACGGATGAGAGCCTAAGCCAAGCCCTTCAAAAACATGCCGAGCCAGCGCAAGAGAAGAGGGGAGGGGGCACAGCCTTTCCCCCCTTCTTTATGAAGCAGTTCGGAGGGAGCCTGCTGACCAGAGGTCACGCGTTCGATCTCGGCCTCTACGATCACTTTTCCACAGAGACGAAATGCTGAAAGCCCTTGTATTGGGCGATGTCATCACACTTGAAAGAACACAAGATTGACAAAATTTCCGGATCCTTCCACTATGGCATCACTCATATCATGGCTAGGGAACGTTTTTCTATGTACTATATTATTACTTAAGCGTGCTACTGCAAACGTTTAGCCAAACCTACCAATCTGTTCTGTTTTTTTTCCGTTAACCAGAATTCTTGATACCGGGTACACTGCTGACAAGTTCCTACTTGTCCGCACAGTGAACCCTGTGAGCCTCAAACAAGCCGGCACTTTGCTATGTGAACCTGCGGTTCCGTGCGCCCTCTATGCGACTTCGGCGAAGTAAGAGAGGCTAGACGAGAAAGCAGCGTCGAGGTCAAGGCCTTGTCTGCCAGACAGATCCCCAGCGTATAGCTCTCTAGCCGCTGCACAGTGATCGTCACAGGGCACCTTTCTCAACTAGCGCTTTATTTTTTCTCACAGTTTCGTCAGTAGGAGCGGCGCGGTTTGTCACGTAAGAACGCGCGTGCGTACATATCCCCTGGGAGAGAGACACGACACCACGTCGATCTCCGGGAACGGAGGTGGAAGAAAGAAAGAAAGAAAGAAAGAAAGAAAGAAAGAAAGAAAGAAAGAAAGAAAGAAAGAAAGAAAGAAAGAAAGAAAGAAAGAAGAAAGATCAGTCACTGGAACTGGTTCCCACGACATGCGACGCGACGCCCCTGAGCGTCACACGGGGACGCTACCACAACCGTTGACAGCTTCATTCCGCTGGGAAGAGCGAGTACAGCATCGAAAACTCGATGCAAGGCAGCGCCGCTGCTGGCTTTAAATACGTGTCACTTCACCGAGACGCAATCTATACGCTTTACCACGGCCGGACTAGACAGCACCTGCAGCTACAGTCCAGCCCGGCCGCGGCTTCGCGTATACTACAAGGCACTGATACTATAGAATATAGCGAGAGGCCGGGTGAGGCTAGAAGGTTAAACACAGCATAAACTTCTGGTCTACTGTCATACAACATACTCGGTTTAAACTTAAACAAAAGTGCATAGTGTTCCCTGCAATTCTTACTAAAGGCAACACTCACGCTGCGATCGTTCAGCGACCGTAAGAACGATGGGTTGTACGCGGAGTTGCCTAGTCTTCGTGCTTGAGGCTTCAAGCGCACTTGTGGCTTCACTTTTTGTTGTGTTTTAACGTTTGTTTCCGATAAAACAGTTGATCACTGTGATCTTCGGGATCCGATGTGAATTGGCTATAGCCTAAAAAGTTAAGGTGGCAAAGTTAAACTTCGTCTTGTGACAAAGCGGCTCCAGGACACCCCGAGCCAAACGGATCCAGTCGAAAGAACGAAGCTTATGGCATCTTCGGGTGAGCTGCACTGGCACCTTGGTGGGGGAAAAGTTACGTCAAGCACTGCCCAAGTTTCACGCCCCGCTAGACGAACGTGTGGACCACAAAACTTGAATCCTCGACAGCAGCGCCGTCTGTGAGAGACGCCATTCGGGAGACGACAATTTGCAGCGTCCTGTTTGTACAGGACATACGAGCGCAAACGACAAAAAACCAAGCATTGAGAAACACTTGTGAGGTGCTACGTGTGCAGTGGGCGCGCGTCTGTTCGCTGGGCGGTTGTGCTGCGTCAGTTCTGTACCTATAGTCGACGAGCGTCATGGTAATTTTCGTATTGCCTTCGGTGTGCAGTCAAGTACCGGAAGCGAAAGTAGCCTTATGCGAGCACGGTCGGACGATGTAAGTTCACGCACGTTTTCCCTATACCGTCCAGCCGTGTTCTGCGGCAGCACCAGCTGTAAATGGAACGCCGCCGCGTCGTCTGCTAGTGCGCACGGAACGATGGGATCGCATCACGATCCACCATCAGCCTCCACGGCGGCGTACACCAGTGTCGCGGCCCGCCCACCCAAACTTGCGGCATCGCACGGGGTGCCCAAACAAGCGTATGTCACCGCGTGGGTGCACAAAAAAAACGCCCCCGGTGCCGCCAGCCGAAGATGCTATTTTGACAACTCCGTGTACTACCCAACATTCTCATTCTCGCTGAAACGCCATGCGTCGCAGCTCTCATAGACACTAGCGCCAGATTTCCCTATAGCGTATTATTAAGGAACTCTTTGTAAAAAATCATGGCTAATCTCAGAGGCCATGGAAAAACATAAGCACCACCCATGGAACTGCAGGACGCATGTGCTCCACATGCGAAAGACAGTCGTCTTAGCTAGTTTCCGGTCACACCGGAAGCACTTGTTCTCCGCTGTTGTAGATACTACACTGTAAACGTTGTAATTGAGAAATGTGACTTGGCACGCATGCATTTGTAGAAAAGATTATGTCAGCTTTGAATGCATACATCCTACATTTAGTAACCCTTATTATCCGTGGCCGCCAAAATCGCATTCCTCGGCGACCACGTTTGGAGTGATATCTCGTTAATAGTTGAAAATTCATCATTGCTACCTAATACACTACGTTTAGCGGAACAGCGATGTCCGAATACCTGACGAATTTCACAAAGACGTTCAAGTTCCCGACCTAGAACCAGGGCGACACAAGCACGTGTCTGTAATTGGTAAAGTCTATTCTCTGCAACGCTCGAAGAGTGTTCGACGTCACACAAATGAATGAACGTTATTGGATGAAGCAAATATGCAAATTATTTGTGGTAAGGGCCGTAATATATGTGGTCGGAACTGACAATGTTCCGGTTGCAACCGAGTATGAGAGAATGCGGGAAACATGGCAAGATGAAGAACGTACACAAAACCCACGTGGGTGAAGAAAAAAAAAAGGGGGGGGGGGGGTGTTGAGAAACAGAATATGTACTATCACTTTCAATAAAGCACCTGCCACGTAAAATAAAAATTTCATACATGATGCCAGCTCCGGATGGTTTTGAATCAACTTGACCCCGGACCATTTTGTGTGCAGAAGATACTAGGACCTTGTGCATCTGCTTCAGTTGCGCAGAAAGCAACTAAAGCACTGCTACTTTACCTAAAGTCAACAAACTTGAGCGACCCCCTGTAGATCGTGTGTGCTCCCCGAGTGTGCTCGTGATTGTGTGTACCTTCCCATCTCTCTGCAACCTCTTTTCTCCCCTTCATCTCTTTCCCAGTGCAGGGTAGCAAACTGGATGTGCGTCTGGTTAACCTCCCCTGCCTTTCCTTGCATCTTTATCTCTCTCTCTCCATAAAGCCTCGAGCGACGACAACTTATAGGTCGGAACTCTACGATTTCCTACTCCGAAAGCGACCTGGCGTCAAGGCGGGCCAAGACGATCGCTAGCAACGGCCT
Source organism: Rhipicephalus annulatus (assembly GCA_013436015.1). Taxonomy (NCBI): domain Eukaryota; kingdom Metazoa; phylum Arthropoda; class Arachnida; order Ixodida; family Ixodidae; genus Rhipicephalus; species Rhipicephalus annulatus. The sequence goes on along the minus strand of WOVY01003490.1, from coordinate 52,292 downwards.
CTTCGCGCTGCGTAGCGAGGACAGCGGCGAGAAAACACGTTTGATAGATTCCTCGACACCGCAGCGATTGCAAGCAGCTCTATTTCCTATTCCAATGAGGAAGATTAACGGTACCGATATACGGCTGGGTTTTCAGCGAAGCCATATATAAGGCGAGAGAACGGAGAGCTGGCAAAAAAAATATTAAACAAAAACTCACAAAAGCTCCATGATGCATTAATTTAAGACGACTCGAAGGCGTCTCTTCGCGCATGCGCACTTGTGGCAAACATGGTAAGCGTACTAAAAGAACTTAAAAAACAACAAAGCGATTAAAAAAATTTCGACTTGCACTGAAACGCTTCCACATCACACAACCTTAACAAGGCTCATTTTTGCTATGAATGTGCCGGTTCATATACGAACCTGCCACCTAATAAAAAAATAAGAGAAAAAAACGAGGCCGATAATGTTGTCGTAGCAACAGATCACGTCTCCCATGAAATTATTATGCGACGAACCACTCACTCACAGAGAGGGTCCTGTAGAAGATCTACCATAAACGGATCTTACGGATCTTTCTTTTTGTGCTTGCTTTTTTTTTTCGCTCGATTTATCAATATCCGCAAGGCCCACTTCCAGACATTCAAAATGACTTCCCTCCCTAACTACGTTCTAATGCCCACGACACCAGCAGGCTCGTTTTTAACGGCCATTAATATGTCACCGTGACAAGGCCATAAATTGACAACACACGAGGACTTCGAATCGTTTATCGTGCAGCAGCGCACCGCCTGTCCTGCCTCCAAGTTTGAGATTTCCGCTTACGTACGCACGGTAACCGGGAAACAATTCAATTATGTCAAAGGCGACGTGAGACAGCAACTTAACAAAAAGAAAGAGCGAAAAAAAAAGAAAAAAGAACTTTGAACCGCACCTACACTCTTACTATTCTTGCGGAGACCGAAGCTTCCGCTTAATTGATTATTTCTTCGATCTCCGCGTAATCGACCGACTTGGCAGCGTGTCCTTGAGAGCAAAGACTGCATGTTAATTTTTTTATTTTACTTCACTCCCTCGCATGGCCGATCATGTGAGAGACGGACGTACTCCTACCTCAAAGGTTGTCCGCAGTAGAGCGAAAGCTACACTCATGGTATGGCTTCATTGAGATACATCCACACAATCAATTTTGCTTTTAATTTCTTGAAAATTTTTCACGCCTATACTAACAATAGCCCTCCTCGTAAACACAATGTGTGGACGAAATGTATGCACGCACTCCAGTATTTATTTACATGTGGGGTTTAACGTCCCAAAACCACTATATGATTATGAGAGACGCCGTAGTGGAGGGCTCCGGAAATTTAGACCACCTGGGGTTCTTTAACGTGCACCCAAATCTGAGCACACGGGCCTACAACACACTCCAGTATTTCGGACAGTTACAAACATAATGTCAATTTAGTATTAATGACATCTGATACGCCAGAATGAAGGATTTCCGAATTTTTGACCACCTGGTGTTCTTTGAGGTGAACTGAAATCCCAGAGTACACAGACGTTTAGCACTAAAGTGCTTATTTGGGCCGGTTGGTACATGGTCAACGAAGTGAAAAAAACAGCGCGTAACACAGGACAGAGAAGAGACGGACGAAGCGCTGCGTCGAAGCGCTGAGACGTTTAGCATATCGCTCCCATCAAAATGCAACAGTCGCGGCTGCCATCTAGCCCACGACCTTTCTGTATGCAGCCGACGTACCACACTTAAGCGCAATCTGTATGCGGAACGTTGTTGCCTGCATTATAGGTACGTGGAACGAAGTCCAGAGCTTTGCGTAATTTCTGGCTTACTTGAAAGTGTGTGTTTGTTTTTTCAACGTATTTATATATATACGGGTACCGGAGCCGGTAACCGTGGAAGAGTAGTTTCTGACCCAGTGTCAAAAATAAAACAGACTAGGTCAGGTGAAGAATTGAACAGCGCGGTATTTTTAGTTAATATGCGCACATGCGGCATGATTAACGACTTAGTGCGTGTTTACCCGCAAGTCATTCGAATGTACGGAACATGATTCTATTTATTTCCTGATCTCGAGTTCCATTCAGCGAAGTGGAAAATGAATGCAATCACGCAGGTCCTTTCCCTGAAACCTACAAGTAACGTGATTAAACGCGCACGGATAGTACCTGTCAGCAAGCGATTTAAAAAAAAAAGCAATATCGTTGACGCCCCGCTGCACGCCCCATGACACACTCAGTGATTTGTGCATTCACTGCATATCATTGGCGTAAAATTAACGAAACCTGCTCCTACGTGTTATATGTGACACAAAACCGCGGCTCCCGTAATTGACTCACTGACAACAATTTCATAGTATTCGCTCTACTTACTGCACGCAATCGCTGAAACACAGAGTGCAGAAATTCAAGAGTCACCATAGCGCAAAATCTACCGCATCGCATAGCTTCATGTGAAAAAAAAAATGGTCCTGTTCACGAAAACACCTTAGGCTGAAGACGTATAGAATATTTCAGCCAACAACGATGCGGGAAGTATATCGTTAATGAAGTCGGTTCTCTAATAGGGAAAACCCACCAACAGCTAATAAGTTTCGTTGAATCGGCCCGAAATCACTAGCCTACCATGGCCAACGCCTTGTCTTCCGGAACACTGTCTCGTAACTGATCGCACGACATGATGAGCCCCGTATATCCTTCTCTGCACTGCATGTAATTAGTGAAACGGAGCGACGTGGAGCTTCAAGTTCCGGCTCGTTGGTCAGTTTCTAGACACTCTCATTTACATATTTCTCGAAAATTTCTTTTATAATACAACAGCGCGCATTCGTAGGAAGCTTCGCTCTTTTAAAATTCCTCATTCGCTTTCACCGCGACTTTTTATTTAATCGTGGGCGTGCTGTAGAGGCACAAAGACGAACGCGTATGATAAAAAAAAAACACCTAGAAATGATAAGAAATTACAAAAATAAACAAAACAGTCGCGTTACAAATCTGTGAAATCTTTGGACAGCAGCGACCTCAACACAAGGAAATAAAAAGAAATTCACAGCCATCTTTTTTTTTTCTTTTTGTCAGCTTTCCGCGCCCAACGGAGTTCTGCGTGGCCTCCAAGATGGGCGATACTTTACGTAGTTTCACATCGCCTCCGTGATCAGACCAGCTTTGACCTGCGCTAGCCATGGTTTCATACCATGAAGTCATCATATGACGTCCCGTCACCGGACTTCTCAATGGCGTCTTAATGAGACGTCACACATTTTGACGACCTGTGACCTCCTCATAACGTCATCACATGATTATGTGTTGCATCCTTCGTCCCCGGCACCGCCGGACGCCGACGGTCGAATTCCGTGTTCGATGAGGCACTTGAGGCTTTCGCCTTAAAATATGGAAACATGCGCCCCAGCTAGCGATCAGCGTACCGCTGATAGTTAAAAACAAAACATCCCCAAAATTAACTATACCGTTCCGCTCTAAGCTCACGTCGTCCTCGCACACCATGCGCGACGGAAACTGAATTTTCCTCCTCCTGCGTGCGGCGAACTGAGGACCCGACAGTCAATTGTTCCTTGCGAAGCACACTTTGTCACTCACCTGCTGGACAACAGTCATGTGGTACCCGTACTAAACAGGATTGGATCAATTCTCCGGATAGGTTAGGAACTGTGTTATACGAATATGACGCATGCCCGAGCTTCCAGTGCCGCTGAATGAAGCCCTCTCAGATATTTTGTTCATCATATCTTTCAATTGTCTCACTACCACTGTCTCTTTTGTTGGGAAATGCGCGGGTGCAGTAACAGCGGACAGTTCATGCAAGAATGCATTGAAAATTAAAATTTCGATTTCATTGAAGGGATTGTTGATGAGTGCTTATTTATTGAACGAATGAGGTATTCAGTAATTATCTCGCTCGCACGATTTGTGTTTGTGTGTGCGTGTGCGTGTGTGTGTGTTTGTGTGTGCGTGTGCGTGTGTGTGTGTGTGTGTTCGAAACTGCGTGAGAGAGAGGGTTTTCGTTCAACTGAACGTACTTAAAGGAGTGTTCATTATGCAGCGGGCGTATGTCGATGATGATCCCGATAGTAACGACGTAGCGATGGTCAGAAGCTATCTACGTAGATTTACAGCACAAACAAAAAGTGTCGAACAGATATACATAAAGCTACTCGACGGAAGTGTCCGCAATGCGTCCATCTTAAACTTCGAAATTCACCTGCCGAAAAGATATCGACATTAATCACGCGGATTTTGAAACCTCAGACGAAAAAAAAAAAACATTCTTCCCGGGAACACAGATTCCGATACGGACGATGCCGACGGTACAGTGTGGTAAGAATTAAGAACTCCTCGTTGACGGCTTATTCGGAGGCAGCCAGATAAGTGCGGCGGGATGTTTTAATCTTCCGAGACTCGAAATAAAAATGAAATAAAAGAAAAATGAATACCGGAGTTAGGAAGCTCCAGCACCGATTTTTCGGCAGCGTTACTCAATGCACCAAGATTCCGAGCTTTACTCACTGATGAAAAAAAGAAAGAAAGGAAGAAAGAACGAAAGAAAGGAAAAGAAAGAAAGAAAGAAAGAAAGAAAGAAAGAAAGAAAGAAAGAAAGAAAGAAAGAAAGAAAGAAAGAAAGAAAGAAAGAAAGAAAGAAAGAAAGGGGTACAACCAGGTCCGAACTCGAATGTGGCCGAAAGAGTCCGTGGTACGCATAACGTGATGTGAAAGCACTCCGACCACTTTTTTTTTTTTGGTTTTCCGAAAGAGTCGAAAGCCCCGGATATCGAAGCTCGACCTGTGCGGAACGCAGCCTCACCCGCCCGAGCAGTCCCCTCGACGCCGGATCAAAGCAATGTCCGCGTCTCATCCATACAATGTCAGCGACGGCCTTTTTTTTTTTCACTCCTCGCTGGCCACAGTATGATAAGTGGACATCGAGTCGCCAGTGAAAGCCCCCCGCCCCTTTCCGACCACCTCTTTCATCCCTCCCTCCTTCACCCTAATATCTCATACTCCTCTCAATCCTCCGCTCCACAAATAAATATAAAAAAGCAGTGGTGCCCGCTGAGAACAAAGACATACCGCATGCTGACTGGCATCGTTGCTCGCCAAGGAAAAAAAAATCGGCAGATTCCACGTACCTGGGAATCAACGTTATGCGAAGCATGTGGAGGCAAGGTGACCGTGCCGCAATTTTTTTGTTGAGCGACACGTCATGAAATGACGCTTAATATATGCACTAATGTTACACGCACAGACATAAATTGAAAAGTTGATGATGTTTATACAACCAGTTGTTTGCAATTGCGCAAGGATACCAACTGGAACATGCGTATTAGCAGCACTAGAAGCTGATATGAAGCGCTGATGCTCGCGAAGAGGCTGGCTCTGGACACTGCTACATAAATCAACTTCAGCGCATGGCACCTAACCACAATCGACGTTAACCCAAATTAACGGCTGTGTCAAAGGAGCACATATGTAGAGTTTATAAAATTGGGTAGGCAGCAACCACTATTGACACTTCACGAAGATTAGCGTCTGTATGAAAAGTAGTTCCGACACCTGGCATAGCTCTCTGGTAGAATGCTTGACTGCCATGCAGAATGCTTGGGTTCGATTGCAGCTGCGACCCTGAAATTTATTCTTTGCATCCGTCAGGTCAACGCTACCGATGTCGGGTATTTCTTGACACTCGCGCGTTAACATTTCCTATGTATATTCTCGTCGTTCCTGGGCACATACTAAGTGTCAATCACCTGTGGCACATACCCGCATACCAGCAGCCCATACCCGCCCCTGGGTATGTGCCACTGTCTGGCGGGAAGTGTTTGATGACGTACGCGATGGGATTGTGACATAATTCATGTCTTGAGCAGCGCGTCATACTCGTCAAACCATCTTACTCTCCCATGCTAATTTTGGTTCACGCCACGTTAAGGGGGTGACCACGAGAGCACCTATACGTAAGCGGCTAGGTAGATACGCTCAAATTCGCCGAAGTTCGCCAAGAAATGCTTCGCGTTTCAAAAAGAAGAGTCATTTAACTCTCTTTCGAGAGTTCTCCCTTGCCACGTGCAGTATGACCGTCTTTAAAGAGGCACGTCAACTCCCTTTGGGGGGGACAGTATACTTTCTCATGAGAGTCGTGTGACCCTTAAGAGAGTTAACGTGCGCCATTAGAGTGAGTCATATACAGCAAATGTAATGACCCCTCAAAGAGAGTTGACGTGCTTCTTGGAAACGAGTCACATCCAGCGAGTATAATGAATGACTCCCGAAAGAGAGTTCGCGTGCTTCTTTAAAAGAGTCATACACAAAAGAGTAGAACCCCCCCCCCCCCCCACGAGAGAGCTGACGTGGTCCTTCAAAAAGGTGACACGTGACAAGCCAGAACTCTCGAAAGAGAGTCCAATAGCTCTTCTGTTTTTTTTTTACTTATAGTGTTCTACCTATAACATACTGGACCTGGCTTTTATATTCCGTGGCTCCCCTCTCGTTTCCTGGCATGCCATATATCCCCTGAACCACCGGTACTGTCACACACTCCCGTGCCTCCGGACACACCACTATACCACGCTTCTCGCACAGTCGAAGCTCCGCTATATACTTCTTCCTATCCGAGAATATCTGCGGGAAAAGATTTATACTCATCGAAGCGGCTTTTCCCCCTGAAAGTGCACAGCTCGGAAAAGGGGAGGCGGGGATCCCACGAAGACTCTCTTTCTAGTTCCTTTTCTGTCGCACACGTAGTAGAAGTTATATATCCGATCTGGAATACCCCCGTCTTTTATTTCTCTCGCTCTGTTTTTTCTCCTTTAACTCCTTATACTTTATCTTTCTCGTCATTTCCTCTTCGGTAGCGGAGATGTTCGCAAGGTAGCCGCTTTCACAAGCGAAGCCAGCACGAACGGGAATTCGAAAATTCAAAACTTGCAACACGCCTCCGGACTTTCTCAAACCCCTCCTTCCACACTCTCTCCTCTTTCTTTCCTCCCTTTCTTCTTTTATCTCTTCCTTTTTTCTTTCTTACTTCCTTTATTTATCTATTTATTTTTCTCGGTTATCTAAGTTCCTTCAAAGAATTTATGCCAAGCCCGAGCCGACTTTAGAGGGTGAGCGGTCACCGCGACGGTTCAGCAGACTAAGCCATTTCAAACAAGAAATGATAAACACAAATGAAAGTAAAGCGGAATAGCGACAATGATACCGGCTGATTGTGGTTAGGTTACGTTATATCTCATACATTTGCTTCCCTTCGCTGCGACCATGCAGCACGCGAAGCCTAAACTGACAGATGTCTTTTTTTTTCGTTTTTACAGGGACGCCTTTGTATAACTAAGTCATTAAAAATCCACGAACAAGCCCCTACACTACAGATGACTGTCATAACCACGGACAGCTTTTACCTACTTCAGGTTAAAAGGAAAAAAGCGACTGCGGGCACATACCTAGAGACAGAACATGAAAGGTATATATATATATATATATATATATATATATATATATATATATATATATATATATATATATATACCGCGGGCAAACTGAGCGGATCGATAGACGCGACTTCCCATAAATTCGGCCTAAACGGTGTCCAATATTTACTTCCTCCAAACGCTGCTGCTGGACTAAAGTGAATCAGGCATATGCCGCGTGACATTTTAAAGGAGATCCATCGCGATGAATCAGACGAGTTAACCTCCAACTATCAGGCTTCCCCACCCGAGAAAGTTCGCCGCGAACTTACACGGCCAGTGACTGACTGAGTCATCGATCGACTGCCGTTTCGCGCGAACGTATGTGTTGGCGATGACACAGTGATTGAGAGGAGGGCAGCCCGGTGGGCCAGCGGGCGGTCGAAAACAAAAAAAAATTAACTGCCGAGGCAACAGCAGCTTACGCGGGAAGCTAAGAACAAACAAACAGAAAAGGTGGCGTTTACCGAGCTAAAGGGAAGGTGGCATCCACCGAACCAAATCACTACAACCTCCCACCCTTACTTTTTTTGTTTGCTTCTATTCGGAAGTGCGTCTATTCGGTTACACCGGTGGTGCACGGTGGCAGCTGGGTAACACTACTACGCGCGCTCCTCCGGCGGACCCAGTATAGTGACCGGGGAGGGGGTTGACAGAAATCGATGGGTCGTCCAATCTATCGGGCCCTTTTCGGTTAGCAGACTGATTGATGAGGCCACCGCGGAGCCAGCTTCCCAGTCTTTTTCTCTTACCATCTGTCCAAACAACGTCTCTCACTCACAACACACACACACACACACACACACACACACACACACACACACACACACACACACACACACACACACACACACACACACACACAACGCAGGCATAGTGTTGTTGAAAGAGAGGAGAAATAGTCGCCATTAACGGGTGTCTGGGAGCACGACTCTGCGCCAGCGCGAAGAACACATCCGAAAGCGCCATCTCAAACACGCACTCTTTTAGCTCCGCCTAACACACCAAACACCAACACAGACAGTACTCCCTCAATTTCTCATCCGACATATAGGAACTTTTCCCCTGACGAACGCTATCGGCAACATTCCCTCAATTTTCCCACTCATAGAAAACCTACACACTGTCTCCCTAATGCACGCACGTTTCTGTCTCTGTCTCTCACTCTCTGCAAAAGTACGAGCACTCTCCATCGCACGAGCCCACAGACGCGCGCATGCCCTCGCACATTCCCATGTCTGCATGCAAATACGCAAAGCGCTTTCGCGACATGCTGTCGCACTCGCCGACTCTCAAACACGCGCACACGCACTCAACTATTTCCCAAACGCGCGAACGAACAATCTCTGAGAAAGCTCCCACACACATACACACACGATAAGCAGCTGCTCTGTGTCGTTTGTTTCTCCTTAGTCGTCTACCCAGGGCCGTCGCCAGGAATTTTTTTCGGGGTCGAGGGTGGGGAAGCATTTGCTTGAGACCTTGAGGCTAGGAGGGCACTTCCCTTGGCTACAGGCCTGCGTCTCCCTTTATGATGACGATGATGATGATGACGGCCTATATGTATGGTAACACCAGCTCTGCGGGATTGACCAAGTAACGAATAATTTAGATAGACAATCTCATATCAACTATACATAATGAACCATAAAATGGTTAGAAGAAATTAATGATACTAATTTAATGATTTGCGACCAGAACCAGCCTGGTTCAATTAGGAATTTTTCTACAGCGGGACAGAGATTACGGCGACAATGACCTAATGAGGAGTCTCCTAAGGAGAGAATATTTGAAATAATGAAATTCAATTCAGTTAGATTAAAAGCCACTTCATGAATCTCTCTTATTAGTAAATTGAATCGGCAACGTGATAACAAATAATGCTCAATTATGAGAACCACGTCGTTCTTCTATACGTTTGCGTGTGCTCACCCTCCACTATATCAGCTTCTTGTTCAATTCTTTTTTTTTTCATGTCATTGCCTTCCCGCAGTACACCCGCAGTACACTGAAGGAATAGGGCAGCGTGACGGATGTATGAACTGACGGCAGATAAACAAAAAGGCGCAAAGTCGACGTCCGACCACGGTTAACAATCGCGCTTCTCTTCCATGGGCCCGAAAACGGCGCTATGAGGCCCCTCTGCCGTAGTTTGCCCGTGGGGCCCACCGCGCGATGGGCAACCTCCTATACAGCCTCTGAAAGGCGCCTCGGGTAGAATGGGCGAAACGGAAGGGCGTTCTTCAGCCGCAGAACGCGCGAAAACGGGGCGGGCTATCCGGGCTTTTGCCGTCCTGGCATTCGCTTCACTTAAGGCGATGACCGAACGCGCAGTACTAGGAGCTCTAGCCTTTCGCTCCCATCGAAATGCGACCGCCGCGGCCGGAATCGAACCCACGACCTTCGGTTCAGCAGCCGAGCACCGTAAACACTCTTCCAGCAAGGCCGACAAACCCACACAACAGGAACTGAAATGATATGCGCAAATACATAAACGGCCTTCGAAAAACTAGCACACGTGGTAACTCCAAACAGGTAGAAAAAAAACTACACATACTTGGCAAATGGAGAAACAAGAATCGGGCTATGTTGTAGTAGAAGTTTATTTATCTATTTATTTATTTATTTTCCTAAACGATATTATTCGCAAATTACAGCTTGATATAAAGAACGCAAAGAACGCGAGCAGTAGCAATGAACGACTGCATGAGCGAGGCATTGTCGATTGAGGCTAAATAGAAGCTTAACGACGAAGTTATCGATGCGGCCAATAGTGAAACAAACGAGATTTTTTGACAGTGTGCACGCCACAATAATCCGTCAATAGGTAGCTGTTCCAAGGCTGATATGCTTGGTAACGCAAAACTTTTAATAATATTAATACGTGTCAACCTGTATTCATTGGATCAGTCAGTTACCTTTGTTCACAAAAGAGCAGTAGATAAACAAGAATGCTAAAGTCCGTAATATATCACATTGAAAGCGCTCCCACGAGCAAAATTCAGCATCCCCACCTCTCAGAATGCACACACACACACACACACACACACGCACACGCATACACACGCACACACACACACACACACACACACACAAACACACACACACACGCACACACACACACACACACACACACACACACGCACAATCTTTCTCGTATGACAAAAAGTTCAGCCAGTCGTCGTGCGAACGTATGGTTAGCGATTAAAAACAGCCAGCGAGTTGCAGAAGCCTCGAAACTGACGGGACAAAAATCTCACAGTGAAAGCCACCTTATTTTTCATCTTATTCTATTTTACAGATCTTTTCCCGCGCTCCTTGAAAGCTCCCTTGCAACTGAAGTCGCTTTGCATTGCCTCCAAGATTGAAGGCATTGGGAGATTTCTGCACGTCCCCTGGTTTTACATGACCTCCGCGATAGGCCCGCCTGACCGAAGCGATACAGTCACGTACAAAGTCGTCATCATGTGACGTCACAAAACGTGTACAGAGTGGTGTCGTGACGTGATGTCACTTCAGGAACGCTGACTATCTGGAACGACATTGCGTGCTGATTTTCTTTTTTTTTTTTGCCCCACTCGTGGTGATGCCGACAACGACGGTCAATTTCTCGCGTGTGAGGAGGCATCTAAGGTTTTAGCCTTCACAAAGAAATCTTCGAGAATCGGGCGCGAGCTTTCGTCCACACGCGTACGAAGAAGAAAACTAAAAATAATAAAAGAAAGACTCGTGACGTAAAAACAACGAAGAGGCGCCATCTGAGTGCGACGCAAACGCGGTCAACAACTACGACAGAGGGCGCGCGCGCACGTGTCGGCGTATCAAGGCGCCGCTGACAACCACAGCAGTGCGAAAAAAAAAGAAAGAAAAAAAAAGGCTTCCTTGCTAAGTGGGCGATCGAGCCGCACCGGTTGCTGCTCTAGATAGGAATCACGATGAAAAAGAAATAAACGAACAGAAACAAGCAAGAAGGATTGACTAAAAGGGGGGAGACAGGTCGGCGAAGACACGACAAAACGAAACTATTCGCCAACGAATAAGAAGTAAGGAAAAGCCTAGCCTAAGAGGAGTTTTAGTGAATAGAGCGTAAGGATCGACTTAACCCGGTCGTAAATAAAGGCTGACGCAGAGACGGGAGAGCTGGAACTGTTGAGAGCGTGTGAACCAAGAGAAAGAAAGAAAGAAAGAAAAGAAAAAAGAGAAAGAAAGAATAGGAAGGCCATCTAAACGGCCGGCGTATCAAAGATTAAACAACCTGAGAGCGCAAACACGATCTAAGCTAAAAACACAAAAAAGCAGACAGGAAAGGATTAAAAACGAAGCAGAGCATAAACTTTGGATTTGGCGCCCATAACATTCGGGCTCCCACGAATCGGCGAGAGGAGGAAAGAGAGGGAAGGTTTGGTGTAAAAAAGCTTATCAATCACCGACTCCAGATTTTTCGCACCGGAACCGCCGTACAGGAGGTGAGGCCACCGCGAAAGGCAAGGAAACCCATAGCAACTGAGAGCCCGATAAACAGCCGCATCTTTTTTTTTCTTTCTTTTTTTTCGTTCATCATGGAAGAAGACTTAATCTTTTATAAGTCTCTCTTGTTGACGTTTGCGTTAAACTGGAGGTTAAGAGATATTGCAAGCAATACATGAAAATCTGGCCTTTATATTTTCCGAAGACAGAGGAAGAGGGAAAGATGAACATGTCAAAGCAAGAAGGAAAGGTTTATCTGTATACGTGACTTAACTGTTTTCGAAGGCCCTGAGCTCAGACAGAGTACGGGTGTGAAAGTGGCAATCAATTTACCCAGCGAGAGTTGGCGACACCAAGGATTTTTTTTTTTTTTTTTACGATCCAGACGACACGTCGCGCGGCCTGTCGATAAGTGTTTTGCGCGTTTCAATCTCTTTTACCGTGATTTGTTTTGCGTTTGATGGAGGCTGTATAGTAAACATCTAGCCGTTGTGCGCCACGCGGCTCTTTATTGATGCGGAGTGTAGCATAGTAAGAAGGTTTACCCCCGTATTCACAAACGCTCCTCGACTCGACTTTCCCCCTTCACGTGACGGAGTTGAGCACTGCGCCGCTGCTCGGCTGAAAATAACGCTGCGCTGCTCGAGAATCGCACCACATTATCGATGATATGCAGTGACTTGCCGTGCCTAGAGAGGGCGCTTCTAACGGCTTTCTCAAGTGAAGGCGAAGCGTTGAGTGAAGGGACGTTCTTGAATACGGGGGTTAGAATAACGTTCGCAAGCGCTGCGGGCTTTGCGGGAGTAGCTGGCGACATATGCGACATAGAATAACGTTTGCCCCTCCGATAGAGAAAAAAATAAGGGGACTTTAGCCGCCCCGAAAACTCAAATGCACGGAAACTACACATAACTTCGACGCCAGCGCGCTTTACGAGCCTCGCGGACCGCACGAGCCGCACGCTATTTCGAATTTCCTGCGGGCGGACCGCGAACGCAAACGCCGGCTCGCGTTACGACGCATGCGCAGTGGCAGCGACCGCACAGCGAGTCTTTGCGGTGAGCTTTTCTAAACCTCGCTAATAATTGCTCGGGTTTAGCGTCTCAAAACCACGATATCATTCCCTTTCACTGTTTACACAGACCCTTGAAGACATCCAGTTTCTTCCTCCGATGTGCCTTAATAGCATCGGTGGTCAAGAAGAGCGTTAGAAAAGAGCCCGCTGATTTTTAACACTTTCCTTCCCTTGTTCGGCAAAATCAATTCAAATAAATGTTCGTTTGAGTTACATAGAAATACCAGATATTGCCTTGAACATTAGACAGCCGGGATTCGAATGCAGCTACCGCAGGCGTGATTCGATCCCGCGACCTGCGGGTCAGCAGCCGAGTGCCTTAGCCTGTAGACCACCGCGGCAGGGGGCGAAATTTGACCGTCGGCGTCCTGCAGCGTCAGGAACCACTGATTCAAGCAAAAAATCATCCCGTGATGACATCACGATGGGTCACCGAAATTAGTGACGTTACGTAACACGATGACGTCATCACAAGACATTGTAGCTCACTCCAAAGTGGTCTGATCACGGAGGCAATGGCACAACCAGGTGTTGTGCCTCCGGAGTTTGAGAGAGTGCAAAACTACATATATAAAATGCAGAAAGCTTTCGAAGGGTGCATACACAGGATCAATACATAGACAACAGAATCAATACATCCAATGAGAAGAAGACGGCTTCCACTTTAGAGACGTATCAAGTAAACGCATAAGGTACCTAATAAGTTTTTTTTTGCTCCGTGTCAAAGCGAAGCATCCGCTACGAATGAGATCGATTGATTGATACGTGGGGTTCAACATTCCAAAATTACCATGTGATTATGAGAGACGGCTTAGTGAAGAGCTCCGGAAATTTCGGCCACCTGGGGTTCTTTAACGTGCACCCGAATTTGAGCACACGGGCCTACAGCATTTTCGCCTCCATCGAAAATGCAGCCGCCGTAGCCGGAATTAAATTCCGCGACTACGAATGAGATGAAAACACTTTTGATCGTCTGCAATGAGGCAGCTTAACAACGCCCCCATCCCTCTCCTGCAGATGTGAAACCCTATCGTTCTTGCGTGTCGCGTTCTATGCTGTCATTGAAGTGTTCAAAAGAGCGCCAGTTCACTTGCATCACTTTATTGTTTGCGGCAGCTATAGTTCAAAAACTAGCTCAGCGGTCACTTTCATGGTCGCCAAGAGTGTCGCATCGACGTCGTTCCAGTGTTCGAAGCGCGCACAACAGGTATAAGCTTGGCTTCGTGGCAGAAAATGTTGACCAAGCAAGGGTATCCTGGAGCATACGCTGGTAACCTATCGCACCTTCCCCAACAATGATGAAATTAAAGAATCAACTGGAAAAGGGACAAACTCGAAAACCGCGTATACACTTCAGCAGACAACCCGCATTTCACCAGACAACCACAGACAACACCGCGGGGCGTTGAAATTTCTGGAGCCCCCTAAAAATTCCGCAGGTAATCTTTCTTTCATGTTTTTTTAATCATTTTTACAGGGACCATAGAGCAACTGTGGCTCTTTCTTGTGTTCATACAGTATTTTTCTTTAGAACCTCGTAGTGCACAAACGGAACCATTTTGTGTATAGCCTCAGTTAGGATCGCAGAATGAAACATGACCTGTCATCGGAAAAACAATTATCTACACGCGGAACTTTTTTCGGTCGCGAAAAACGAATCAATTATGCACCGCATTCAAGGGCAACGTACAGCACGTGCGGCTATGAGAAGACAGAGACGGAACGAGACGAGAGGGTACAAAAAGACATCTGCACGGAAAACAAGGCGGCAGTGAATAGAGGCAAATGAATCGATTTGCAGGCGAGATTCACTTCACCCAGGCCAAGGGTCTGAAACTCACCGAAGGTAGTTGGACCACAGTCACGAAATCTAGGCCCGTAAATGCTTGCACCGCGAGAGAGGCTCGAGAGAACGGAGCAAAATATCAGCTAACGTTGCAATTTTAACTAGGACTTGTCTGACCGATCATATATGGGTCAATTGTGAAGAGCATTTGCCACCAAAATTCGATAAAAATGCCAATATTGAACTCAAGAATGGCTAAAACACAGATTCCACCTACGAAGTGTAAATTATTTTCTTTTTTAACTGTGCGGTTATGTTTGAGCACGGTGTGACTGCATGGTTTGCTTGCCCATGGAAAAACAAAACAAAGACTTGAGACCTGTCCCGTCTGTTTGGCTCACCCGAACAAAGCGTCATTCGTGGCAATGAGACAATCATGCAACTACCATTTAGCCAGAACCGATAACTGCTTGCTTGCGAAGCACAGCTACTAAAGAAGGCTAGACCGATAGCAGGCTAGAACGCCTTCGTCTATAGCCTGTTAAGTCTCTTTCCGAAATATATATATATATATATATATATATATATATATATATATATATATATAATAAAATGACACGAATACAGTCTTGTGCGCGCCGGGCCGCTGGCGACAGGTCGGCGGGCGGCATGTTTAAGACTCCTGATATAGTAGTACATCTACACAAGGAATCAACCATGCACGTGCAGAGACATAGACCAGACATAGAAAAATGAAAGCGGGTGTGGAGGGGGGATGTGAACAAACATGCACTCACCGTCACTCGGAAAGGTGCTCAAGCGACTGTTGCAACAGCAACCTGAAAACGAAAAACAAAATAGCGGGTTAGTTAACGGCAGCGCGGAAGATGGGCACTTAGGTACGCTTTCGCAATGTATAACAACCGACGACCAAAAACGGAAGCCCAGAAAACAGCGACAAAGAAAGGAGAAAAATTGCAGCCTGCAAGTGTCATGCTGTGGAAAACGTATGGACAGCAAAGCTTTTACAACTTTCGTCTGAAACAGCCTATATATTCGCGGACTTCCCTTGGCAATGAAGGGAAGGCTACCGGGGCGGAGTGACAGCAGACGTTGCCACACCGGTCCCGTAAATTAGGGAGGCGATCGCAGGGCTAATTCCAAGAGCCGAAATATCGGCCCCCCGAACCACACCACGAAAGCGTGGACAATTTAGAAGTGGTCCTTTTTGGCGCGCCAGCGGACGCCGGCTGTGGCCCAAAGAACAAGTCAGAGCCGAGAGTTGATAAACAAACAAATTATATTCTCAATAATGGCAGATCGAAAACAATACACAAAAAAACACACACCACAATAGTTGCATACAATATGTCACTAATCAAACCAATCAATCAACGTACTACACAATACAATCAGCCACACTTGAAACCACGGATCCGGACAACAATACGCACTACAATGTAGTCGCATGCATTGAACAACCAAGACACTTAAAGACTAAAGAGATAGAAAACCTATTCAGTCCAAAGTTCTTGGAACCAGAGTCTAGATGATACTCTTCCGAGAATCACTCACTCAAAGTCCAGCGTTGTTGTCGTTCCGCAGCCCTCGAAGTTTCTCTTCCAGGAAACCTCCCGTCTTCAATTGGCCACTCTTCAAACTTCAACTTCTTCGCCGGAACACGTCGGCTTCACACACGCAGCTGTTGCCACGCGTCCTCGCTCAATAGCGGTAAACACACGCTCTTGCCTGTAGCTCGAGCCTTCACCCACTGGTGGAAATCCTCTTCATCTCCGGCTTCGTCCCTACGGACCAAAAACCTTCGCCGACTACACGGCGGAATCCCTACGCACTCTAGCGCTCACTTCCGTCTCCTCCTGATCTCTCATCTCGGCTGCTCGGTTAAATACCTTGCGCGCGACATTCCAGATGTTTCTCGTCATTTCGTCGGCGCGATACGCAGCGAAGGCTGGGAAGAGGGCGAGACGGTTGGAAGTCCCTCCGCGTCGCATGACTCAACTCGGCGTGGCCCCGCCCCCTTCGTTCTAGAAAAATCGCGGGCTTGCTGGGCCGCCGATGTGGGGTGAGGAGGTTCGTCTGCGAAGCCATGCTTCTGCGGGGAGAGCGCGCGCCCGGGAGCCTTGGATGTTTGTTTTCTCTTTTTTTCTTTTGACCTCGCGGCGTTTCTCCCGCCCGTTGTAGCAAGAATTTGGCGGCGCGCTCATTTTTAGCGCTCGTTCTGTGACACTGCCCCCCACTTTAAGAATATTATCTCATAATATTCAAAACCCCACAGACGAGCGCGAACAGTCACCACACACTCTCACAGACTGTAACACCATCAGTCGCTCATGACACTTCACATTCACAATAGATCACTTAATACAATTGTACATTGTAATTCAATTACACGACACGTGAAAATACAACCACAAGCACATGAGTACAACACTCCACCACACATTCCCAATAATACAAATGTACAAAGATCTCTCATTACAACAATGGTACAATACTATACATCACATCACAGCACAACACTTCGACACTTGTGACACAAGATAACACAACATTAACACATCATATGTCACTCAGCACTGCCCAACACATTCTGATTCGACTTAAACACTTATCCTGTGTATTTCAAGCTGCGCTTGCGTCCTTTCTTGCGGTGCTCGCTCGATCTCTTCTTGTGTTTCCACGTTCTTTTTCGGCGAGCCCTTTCCAACGACGATATCTGAGGCGTCGTCTCAGCCATCGCTGTCTCTTCCGACACCGTTAACGCGTCATTACATTCGACGGGTCCTGTCTGTTTATTTACCCGCTTGATCATACCTCTACATTTTGCCCGGCTGGCCAACTCCGTCTCCTTTACACTGTCGGTCGGTTGAGGTCGTGCCGACGGAAGTCCAGTTGCTCGGCCCGTGAACTTATTCGACACGATCGTCTTCTCCTTCGCTGTCTCTTGCGCCGCAGCTTCACCTTGGGCTCTAGGGAGATCCGTCCCGGGCTGCTCCTCCACTGTATCTCGCGGTCGTTGGGTTGGCGAGGGCTCTATCTTAAGGTCTTCTTCCAAACATTCCGGATCATTCGGTCCTCGCGCCCCATCGATGTTTCCGATGACAAGGTCATACAGGGGGGTCGTCATGCATAAAGCAGTAACCTTCCCGCTGAAGTACGGGGTTTCAACCTCAATTTCTGCTTCGGGAAGCATCCGAACCGTACGGTCAATTAGGCAATCCGGTTTCGTTCTGCCCGTCAACTCACTTTCCCGCACCAAATTTCTCCGCACGATAACCGTGGAGCTACCGGTATCTCTTAACACCGTAATCTTTTTGTCCGCAACTTTTCCAGGCAGCGTTGGCATTCCTTTCGTAACACCGGTTGGCTGTTTTGACATTACAGCACCAACAATAGGAATTTTCTCCCCATTTTTCAATTCTACGAATCCGTCGGTGACGGCATTATTATCGGATTTCGGTGCCACTTGCACACAGGATACCTGGTGAGTTTGACTCGCTCCGTTTCGACATGCATCTGCTTTGTGCCCAGTCTGACCACATTTGAAACATCTTACTGCCGTAGGGCTCGTAAAGATCGTTCGACAGTTTTTCGCGCGATGACCCACTCGGTTGCACAGAAAACATCGCTGAATGTTCTCCGGTGCACGCTTCTTTTCCTCGGGAGCCGATTTCTTCGAATCCTCGGGACACTCCTTCTTGACTTTGGCCAAATTAGTGCCACCTTGCGCTTCCAAGAATTGATCAGCTAATTCAAGCATGTCTTCAAGTGACTTAGCTCTCCTCTCTTTCAAGTACAGCGACAGGCTTGGGTGGCAACTAGTAAGAAATTGTTCTCTAATTAGGAGCTCTCTAAGCTCATCGTACTCCTGTGCTGTCCCTGAAAGTTCAATGCATCTGTCGAAATAATGGCAAAGTCGGGCGGCATACTGCGTAGCCGTCTCCCCATCAGCTGGCTTTCCTGTCCTAAATCTGTCCCGGAATCCTTCCACGGTAAATCTAAATCGCTTCAGCAAAGCAGCTTTCACCTTTGCATAGTTGGCTGCATCGGTCGGGGTCAGCCTACCGTACACACTGAGCGCTTCACCACTCAAGCAAGTACTCAAAGCAGTTGCCCATTGCTGTTCCGGCCAATTCTGGCTCTTCGCAATCGTCTCAAATCGGTGAAGGTACGCGTCTAGGTCGTCCTTCCTTTCATCAAACGCTACGAGCAGCTTGCTCGGGTTCAAGCGGAAGCCATGATCTTCCCGTTCGCTGCTTTCCACTCTAGCTTGGACGGGAGTTTCACTTCGCTGTTGCAAACGGAGCCGCTCGAGTTCCATCTCGTGCTGCCGCTGCCGTTCCCTTTCAGCCATCTCCGCTTCTCTTTC
Source organism: Rhipicephalus annulatus (assembly GCA_013436015.1). NCBI lineage: Eukaryota > Metazoa > Arthropoda > Arachnida > Ixodida > Ixodidae > Rhipicephalus > Rhipicephalus annulatus. The sequence continues at coordinate 33,093 of WOVY01003490.1, read as the reverse complement.
TTCTTTCAGCTGTCGCTCCCTCGCTTCTCTTTCTTCCTTCAGCTGTCGCTCCCTCGCTTCTCTTTCTTCTCTCGCCCTTTCGGCTGCCAACTTCTCTCTCTCCAACTCAGCTGCTTTTTCTTCCTTGGCCCTCTCTGCTGCCAACCTCTCTCTCTCCAACTCAGCTTCTTTTTCCGCTTTGGCTCTTTCGACCGCCAACCTCTCTCGTTCCAACTCAGCTGCCTTTTCTTCCTTGGCTCTCTCAGCTGCCTCTTTCTCCTTCTGGCTTACCCATTTCCGTAGTTCGGCGCCGGAAAGACCCATCTTCTCACCAAGCGCAACTAACTTTTCGAGATCGATTGTGTCTCGCAACTCGCAAATAAAACCTTGCCGCGTGCAAAAAGTATCTGCCTAAATCAGTCTATCGGAATACTCCCCTGCACTCGTTAACGAGAAAACTGAACACACACAAAATCGTTCCGATAGCACTATCAACAACTCGAGGCTCTTTCTCACTACTTTGGACACACTGTGCACCAAAAGGTCCTATGTCGCGGACGCCAGATTAATTGTCACACCGGTCCCGTAAATTAGGGAGGCGATCGCAGGGCTAATTCCAAGAGCCAAAATATCGGCCCCCCGAACCGCACCACGAAAGCGTGGACAATTTAGAAGTGGTCCTTTTTGGCGCGCCAGCGGACGCCGGCTGTGGCCCAAAGAACAAGTCAGAGCCGAGAGTTGATAAACAAACAAATTATATTCTCAATAATGGCAGATCGAAAACAATACACAAAAAACACACTCCACAATAGTTGCATACAATATGTCACCAATCAAACCAATCAATCAACGTACTACACAATACAATCAGCCACACTTGAAACCACGGACCCGGACAATAATACGCACTACAATGTAGTCGCATGCATTGAACAACCAAGACACTTAAAGACTAAAGAGATGGAAAACCTATTCAGTCCAAAGTTCTTGGAACCAGAGTCTAGATGATACTCTTCCGAGAATCACTCACTCAAAGTCCAGCGTTGTTGTCGTTCCGCAGCCCTCGAAGTTTCTCTTCCAGGAAACCTCCCGTCTTCAATTGGCCACTCTTCAAACTTCAACTTCTTCGCCGGAACACGTCGGCTTCACACACGCAGCTGTTGCCAAGCGTCCTCGCTCAATAGCGGTAAACACACGCTCTTGCCTGTAGCTCGAGCCTTCACCCACTGGTGGAAATCCTCTTCATCTCCGGCTTCGTCCCTACGGACCAAAAACCTTCGCCGACTACACGGCGAATCCCTACGCACTCTAGCGCTCACTTCCGTCTCCTCCTGATCTCTCATCTCGGCTGCTCGGTTAAATACCTTGCGCGCGACATTCCAGATGTTTCTCGTCATTTCGTCGGCGCGATACGCAGCGAAGGCTGGGAAGAGGGCGAGACGGTTGGAAGTCCCTCCGCGTCGCATGACTCAACTCGGCGTGGCCCCGCCCCCTTCGTTCTAGAAAAATCGCGGGCTTGCTGGGCCGCCGATGTGGGGTGAGGAGGTTCGTCTGCGAAGCCATGCTTCTGCGGGGAGAGCGCGCGCCCGGGAGCCTTGGATGTTTGTTTTTCTCTTTTTTTTTCTTTTGACCTCGCGGCGTTTCTCCCGCCCGTTGTCGCAAGAATTTGGCGGCGCTCTTATTTTTAGCGCTCGTTCTGTGACACACGTACACTCTCCGCGTAGTGCATATATAGTCCGGTTCGGCTCGCACTTCGAACGAAGGCCGAGTTCGAATAATACCATTGCATTCTAATCGCTTGGTTTGCTTAGGCAGGCATTAACAAGTTAAATTTAATACAAGTTGCCTCGGCGAGTCTTCGAAATAGCTGGCGGGCGATGAACGCTCACCTGAAGACGAAGACGCCAATCTTGACAGTGAGACGCACGGTAAAACGTGCAACGTTTCCATACGCGCAAAAACGCGAAATGGCACTGCATGAATTAAAACAAATTCACTGCATGAATTAAATGCACTGCATGAATTAAAACGAAGTATTTCCTTCGTTCGAACTGTGTCTCTTTACAAACAGCATCTGACAGATAATATAATAATGCTATTTTTTATGAGTTTCACGAGAAAAACATAGACGTAAATTGGAACTCCATTCTTCAGCGAAGGCACACGCCCAGTTCGGCTCCGTAGCCTTCCTTTCGTTCCCAAGAAAAGTTCCCCACGAGTGTAGCTACAAGTAAGTTTTGGCAAAGTTTTTCCCATGTGACTTCCTTGTTATTTCGATCTTCCGGTTTGGATTGGATTGGATAAACTTTTATTTGGTCCTCCAAAACACAGATCACTGTGTTGCGGGTAGCTCCCACGTGGGCACTGAGATTTCAAGCTCCTCAGCCGCCTCACGGGCTTGGTGGACAGCCCAGAGCTGATCTGCCAAGGATGAGCTGCGGATTGCCGCCTCCCATCTGGCAGAGGTGATGTTCGATATATGAGCGAATTTAGTGCACTGCCAGAGCATGTGTTCTAATGAAACTATTTCCCCACAATGTGGACAAAGATTACTTGGGTATAGGTCAGGGTACATGATGTGTAACATTTTATAGGGTACATCCGCGTCTGCAAAAGCCTTAATGTAAGTGTTTGGGGCCGGGTTAGATTTTTGTGAGGCGGAGGGAAAATCCTTCTAGACAGGTAGAAATGTTTAGTGAGCTCGTTATATGTTGTAAGAATTTCCCGGTTATCCCCTTCATTGGTAGAACGCATCCCCGGGGAGGCGCGGTTGGAGAGGTCTCGCGCCACCTCGTGTGCTGCTTCATTAAGATTGGGAGGGGTTGAGCAATGTAGATCTGGCGCGATGATGATCACGTTGTCGGCTGCATAGGAGCATTCCCGTGCGGCTAACGTTTCAGTGCGTCCGTGACCCATCAGAGCTACACCAGTCAGGGAAATGTTTAGAAAAAGTTGTTAGCGATTTTGAATACTCTAACACGGGACAGCAAGAAGCCGTTTCATGGAGAGGGATGAAGAATGGACACGGCCTAACTACGTCAAGTGCATATGCGGATAAGCTGTGTGTTTAGAAAACGTGTTCAACGATTCCGAGTACCTAGTATTGGAGAGCAGTCAGCCTTCCCGAGAACAGGTACAACATTCCGTCCGCCAGAGTGTTTAGGAAAAAAACGATTTAGAGTACTTGGTATTCTCTTATGGAAGAGCACTAGGCCATCTCGTGGGCCTCGGTGGAACTAGCAATCCGCTAATGCATCGTTCTCACGTCCGGCAATATGGGCCTACATATTTTCCACGTCATGCTACAGACCCACAATTGTGTCTCTTCGTTCATTTCTGAAACTTGAACGTCCTGCTGAATTTCGTTCGCTATTGTGACATCATTTGACATCCAGACACAAAAGTACTAGAAGTAACAACGGCCCTTCATACGAAATTATGTGCAGTGCTTATATACGTCGGCATACAGTACTTGCCGTTTGAACGGAAACTTGCCTGCGCGACTGTCTTTCAAAGAAGGGCGGGAGCGCCGGAAAGCGATTACACAGCAACCTGTTCGGACGGTGGAGCGCCCCAGGAATGCATGTGCAACTCCCAGATACCTATGCATGCATAAAAAGCTAAAACAAAAACAATGGCACAGTCATTCGAATGACCACCGACTTTAGCCGAGCACATTTGATTGATTGGTTGATGTAGTGATTGGTGGGGTTTAACGTTCCAAATCCACGATTTGCATATGAGAGACGCCATAGTGGAGGGTCCGGAAAATTTCACCACCTGGGTTTCTTAACCGTGCACCCAAATCTGAGCACACGGGCCAACAACATTTCCGCCTCCATCGGAAATGCAGCCGCCACAGGCGGGATTCTATCGCGCGACCCGCGGGTCAGCAGCCGAGTACCTTAGCCACTAGACCACTGCGGCGGGGCTAGCCGAACACATTTTAGATATTTGAAAGTGTCCTTTAATTTCGCACAAGCTAGTCTTTCTTGGGATACTTCAACGCAATAATTTTGATGTCCGTCCGTCCGTCCGTCCGTCCGTCCGTCCGTCCGTCTGTCTGTGTGTCTGTCTGTCTGTCTGTCTGTCTGTCTGTCTGTGTGTCTGTCTGTCTGTCTGTCTGTCTGTCATACGATTCAGCCACCAGGCCAAACTTTATGCTCTTGCTGAACACCCAGCCATCTCGACCATAGTGACCATTATCGAGCAAAAATCAAATATTACGTATATCTGAAGCATAACATCAATACGCATAAGAATTAGGTGATGCGTTCCTTTACTAGAAAATACACAGATACCTACTTTTAGAGACCCCAGTGCTTCTTACGCTGCGCCGAAAATACGACGGTATGTACCAAAAAGAGGACCGGCACAAGACTATCGTCTTTCGACGACACTTGCAGCGAAGCACGCAAATAAGCGGTCAATTTTTACTATCGCGGCTACAATTGAACGCTACAGAAGCGTTCAAGATGTTTCGTTGTCATGTGTAAGTTTTGATGAAAGGGACGTGACCCGCGCTCTGTCGCGGTAGAGTTACGGTATATGATACCTTTATACAACATCATCCGACAGATAAAGAAAGCGCGATCGATTTTCGCGTCATCTGTTAGCAAACTAAAGAAGCCATGACCATCGGACGAGCGCTGCTGAATGCTGCTCCCACTTTGGTCTCGCAACGGGCGATGTCGCCAAAAGCGGATGCGCTTTCCTTATCTGTCAGCTGATGGTGCTGTAGGCAGCTGCCGCAGAGTGCTGGCTGCTAGCTGACGCATTCATTTAATAAAAATTGATACCGTACGTAGTACATCAGCAGAGCTTGCGAGACTGCTTGTGTTACAGTCAACCTTGAGCAACATGCTTCAATGAGACGCATTGCGTGACGTGCTGCACGGCGAGGCAATATAATCCCCATGTGTTGAAATTTTATGTTTACGTTATTCACATTCACAATTCGTAATTTGTTTTTCGTTTGTTAGACACATATATTACTTATTTTGCCGTGGTTTTCCTGAGCGAATTCGATTCGATCATCTATTTGGTTTCTTATACACCTAGCTGTGACTTCCATGTAACAACTCTGCAACGCGCCGTTGTGGTTTAGTGGCTAAGGTGCGGGGCTGCTGTCCCGCGGGTCGCGGAATTTAACCCCGGCTACGGCGGCTGCGTTTTCGATGGGGGTCAAAATGCTGTAGGTCCATGTGCTCAGATTCGGGTGCACGTTAAAGAACCCCAGGTGGTCGAAATTTCTGGAGCTCTCCACCACGGCATGTCTCAATTATATGGTGGTTTGGGGACGTAAAACAACCCCACATATCAATCGATCATGTAGTTTATGTTTATTTCTTCATTAGACGTCAACGTAATTTATACTGACCAATATGTCACTTTGGTGGGATTGTGTGTCTACATGGGCCAGGCGCCTTGTCAAGCTGTATGCTTTTCACCGGTGGCCTAGGCAAATTGTGCTTTTTAGGGGCGAAGCTCCTCTTATTCTTATCTTGTCACGCGTCACGGGTAACCGGCGGTACCTCCAGGCAGTACTTGCCGTAGCCGGCACTACTTGGAGTGTTCACTATAGATTGAGGGACGGAGTGATGGACAGACAGACAGACAGACTGACAGACAGACAGACAGACAGACAGACAGACAGACAGACAGACAGACATGCTAACGGACGGACGCTTCGTCCCACTCATCATCATTCACTGCGTGCATGTGCTGTGATTTTTTCTCCTGCTTTTTGCCAGAAATAAACTCGAAATTTTTCCAGCGATCTTTCCCCGTGGTGAAGATAAGCTGCTCTCGCGAAGTCCCACTTTTTCCTTCCAATCGCCATCCCGTTTCTCACGTTTCTTCTATCCCCTTCGCGTTCGCTTTCGCCCGCGAGAACGAGCGCAAACGGTATCTCCTCAACAACCAAAACAAAAACAAGAAAACGCTCGCTTTCGCAAGATACTCGCACATCTCCCTGACCTGGCATCGGCGCAGACTGTTTTGCCCTCAACCCTGAACGGAACACTGAGAACAGTTTTCGCGCCGTAGGCAACGCCCCCTCCCTCTCACCCCACTTTTATTTGAAGCTTTGAGACCTTCGCTTTTTCGAACATACATCCAGAGAGCAGGATCTTTTACCCTTCTGACCTAATAAACAGACGTACCTCCTGCAAAAAGGCCCCCAAAAAAGCTCTCTCTTCTTCAACCTGTTCTACTTCGCTACCAATCTCTGTTACTCTTCTCAGAGACGTCCAACTTGAGCGACGCGTGGCCCCGAAATGCCGGCAGCGTTCGCCTCACTCCATTCTTTCCTCGTCAAACCGTGAAATGACCGCGCCGCAAACTGAAGAGGACAAAGAAGAAGAAGATGATGGCACCGATGCGCGGGCGCCCAAGACTCCCGGCGCTCATTTTATTTTACTTTATTACAAGCGCATAAAACAAATCGCTTTTTTTTCTCCCCCAAGGTGGGGTCACCACCCGTGACCACCAACTACGTCCAAACGGTTTGCCACGGTTCTCTAACGCGCAGACCGAGTTTGGGAGCGGCCACGCAAGACAAGCTCGCACGCGTGTCGGGCGGAAAGGAGAGAGAGAGACGACTCGAACTTCACTCGATAACATCTTGGTTTTCTGTTTCATTTCGTTCGCCTTTCTCTTTCACAAATTCTGGAGTGGTTTCGCAGAGAAAGAAAACCGCGAAGCACGGCATTCCTCGTATAGCCGCATGTACAGTGTCAGTTTTTTTATTATTATTATTAAAGGGAACACGAGAGCGCGTGGCCTGGACGCTTCTGCGCCAGGCAACGCGCCATCTTTCGCGCCATCTCGCGGCGAGCAAAGCTACCATTCATTGCTGATATGGAACCAGCGGCAAGATACCACCCCTCTCCCTCTATCAAGGTGAATAACGCAAGAAGTCAGTAATCACCTTAAAAGCGGAGGGGGTTGCTATATTGCATCTTGCCGCTGATTCTATATCAGCAATGAATGGTAGCTTTGCTCGCCACGAGATGACGCGAAAAGAGACTATGGTTACTCTCGCTCCAACTTGAACGCGCTGCCAGCAGCCGCAGGAGCACGGAGGCCACGCGCTCCCGTATTCCCTTTCATAAAAATTGACACTGTACTATCAGCGTCAAATGAAACCCGCACAGCGGCAAGTACAAGCAGTGGTGTAGTACGCGCATTCCGGTCGCCATCACTGACAGGCGGGCGCGCATCCGCGGTTCGCCAGCACTGCGCATATGCGCGCCTTTCCACTGTGATAACTGGACGGCGCGCACTGCACCTCTACAAGTGCCTGCCACTGCTCGGGTTTCATTTGACACCGACTGTACATGGTTCCAACATCTTGAAAATGGCGCAGAAAACGACACGGACAAGACCCGACTGACAAGAAACCACAGCGATGTGGATCGTACAGTTTTCTCTTAACTGTCCATGCCACATTTGCGCACTGTTCAAAAACTATTAACATCTATCCCAACTACCACCTCTTTTATGTATGTATAGTACTGACGAAGTTAAGCGCAAAAATCAAGCGCTAACTATTTAAGACACTTTGGTTACGAGCATCTACAGTTCGTGCCATAACAGCGTAATATTGGCTCCCACACCTGAATCAGGGCAAACGTTACATTAGTCGGCCAGATTTTCACCGTGACTTCGTTATCACGAGCGATGGTTCATTCCATTTGGTACAGAGAGCAGCAGCGCTAATGTAGTAGCCTCTGAAATATTAGTAAATGTAGCGGAAGAGAAGGCCCACAACAAACCCCAGCTAGTGGGAGCGTTTGCCCTCTAATCCGCTACAGTCTTACCTCATATTGAGGAAAGGTTCCCCGCGGCGACTTAAATCTCATTACAGCGAATATGGTTGTGCAAAAAAAGTTCACACTATAAGGTGTTGCAACCAACCACACTTAGCACATGATGCACAGCGAATTGTGAGTATGTATCATGTAGTATCTGAGTCAAATGAAACCCGAACAGTGGCAAGACTTCGCGAAGGTATAGTGCGCGCCGTCCACTTATCGCCATGGACAGGCGCGCATGTATGCGCAGAGCTATCGAACAGGATGCGCACGCACGATACCACCGCGAAGGCTTTCCGCTGTTCGGGTTTCATTTGACGCAGGTAATACATGCACTTTATATATACCTGCACGAGTTAGTGAGTGAGTGAGTGAGTGAGTGTGTGCGTGCGTGCGTGCGCGTGTGTACATATACAGTCACTCAATATGAATTACAGCACGCTGTCTGCGCTCAAAATGACGCCAGCATTGCGAATCGGCACCAACATTAAAAAAAAAAATAATTGCTGAATGACTCTTCGAGTTAGCGGTCCTTTCTGAACCAATTTAGCGTTCGTCAGTTCAAAAATGTTCAGGCTTGGGGTCACTTTGACTGCAGCCAGCGTGTTGCAGCTGCTACCGAGTGCGACTGTACATGCATATCCCTACTGAAACGTTCCGTATGCGATGTTTCCGTAAGAATCTTACGGAAATATATGGAAAATTTATGGGAAACATATGTATTCTGTATGGAAACATATGGAATTATTCCGTTCACATACGGAACGTTTCAGTACGTATGTATGTATGTATGTATGTATGTATGTATGTATGTATGTATGTATGTATGTATGTATGTATGTATGTATGTATGTATGTATGTATGTATGTATGTATGTATGTATGTATGTATGTATGTACACAAACATGTACTGCGGTGGTCATATGTTCCAAGGCCATGCTGCCACATCTGAATACACAAAATTGTGGCCCGCGAACTTCTTACCAGCCCTGTACTTACATGTATACATATACATTTACACATATACTTGTGCATGCATACATGTAACATGGACCAACGGCCCAAATATGCAACCTAATGCGGCCCAACATACGAACGAAGGAAAGAAAGGGTAAAGTAGCAAAAAGTTACGGGAGAGAAGGGTTGAAATGACGCGCGTAAAGTAGGCGGGTGCGGAGAGAACTCAAAAGGAAGCCATTGCAGGGAAGAAGCATACGCTTCAGCCGGATTCTACTTTCTTTTTTTTTCTCTCCTAAAGAAAGGAACGCCATCAGATACAGGCGCGCGTCGAGCGCTGCCGCGAAAAGAAAAGGCGGCGGCGCTTTCCATTTTTCACGCCGCGGTGCGCGCGCGCAGCCCGCCTGCCGATTTAGCCGAGCCGAGTCGAAGACTCCACAGCGGCTCGCTGTGTCTTCTTTATTTAGATGACAGCGTCACCGCCGCCACTCTTCTGTCGGCGCTCGCAGACGTCTTCCCAGCGCCGCACTTTTGTCCTCTCGGAACGTTCTTATACCATGGATCTTTGGTTCCTTCCCGCAAAAGCAGCAGCGGATGATAGGGGAAGGCATTAGGCATTCACCACCTTAATGATACCGAAGTGAAGACGATCCGATGCGCTAAGCTCCCAGTTTCCGACCGACTGCGCACAGAAGGTGCGCGAAGGACTCAAATGTGCACAAGTGCTCAGTTGAGTACGCGTGTGTGAGTGTCAGAGAGGGGGGCCAGTTTATTAATCCGGCCGTATTTCGAACGCCTCCAAACTGCACTCACGATTCCTGATACCGAGAGCTATCCATAATCGGATACCACTTAACTATAGTCCGGACAGGCCCCGCCCTGTCGATAGAACCGCGCCAGGCCATCGTATACGTCACAAAGGAAGCAGTCCCACTCCTGTAGTAGGCAATGTACTCCGAAGCCAGATCTCACTGGCAGTCCGGCTCATGACGTCACTCTGAAGCGTGCGCCCATTGGTGCAGGCTTCTGGGCATCCGCCTTCGAGGAGAAAATGGCACATACTTACGTCCGATCATAAATATATCCGGGCAGCACGTGAAGAATATGAAGAATGACTTTCTGCATATTGTTTACAACTTTGAATTATTCGCTGAGTGGGCACTTTTATTTCACGCAATTCTCACCCATTTCTTCCACTTATTCGATTGAGCGCTATCACCGCTTTTGTCCCCAATCTACGTTCATTGGCTCTTCAATTCACTGCGGCAGTTCTCATATAACAGTGGCACCACCTGAGTGGCAGGTGCTTAGTAACATTCCTCCCCCCCTTCATACATTTTTGTGCATACAGAAAGCATAAAAACACACACGAACATGCTTAAAAGGCTGTCGGACACTCCCCGAAATAAATTGCTCAATCCATGCGCCTTCCTCTGGCCCTCCATTGCGAGCCAGTCACACCCAGGAGTGATAATCGTTACCATCAAGCCGTTCAAGCACGGTCCAATCATGAAAGGGACAAGTCCCGGTAAAGAGTGCTTCATCATCGATTAGATTAGGAGATATGTAGCGTAAATTCCTTTATGCCGACCATAACTGCGAGCGCAAATGTCTGTCTGAAGCTTCACGCTAGCTATTCCCGACAATCTACGAATAGCTTGAGAACTCCCTCTCCCGCATTACTTATGTAAGCGTTGATGTGCGAATGATATGGGCTATAGCACTGGCAGAAATTCACGTAGGATTGACGATGGCTTGAATGAGATCGAGTATAGATAAAAGGGGCAACGAAATGGCTAAGACATGATCTGTAAAGAAAATGGCACATTTGTTCGCATCGCGAATCACCACATCGGTTATTCCCTTCGAGAGCCCGGAGAACAAAGTTTACCGTCTGCATATGCACGAGGCCTATAGCGAGACCGAGGCTCTGATGATGATGATAATGATGATGGCGCTGACCGGAGATTCGCTCCCAAGATCGGCGCGATATAAATGTTCCGTGGGCGTGTACGGATACGAGACAAGACAAAAATGGGGTATTAGGAGGCGAAAAGACGTAGAAGAACGCAATATGAGAAAATATTCAGCTGACAAATTTGGCATACAGTCCAGTATTCCACACATTATCCTTGTATCTCTACACGTATATGGATCCCCCATGCACTCTGTGTTCAGTATGATTCACGTGTAAAGCATGTGCAATTATTGTAACAAGGAAAGAACGCCAAGTCGTTAAGCGAAACGACACTACTGAAGCTATCTTTAATATAGTGGCTGAGGCCAACAAGGAAATATATATCACCCAACCTTTCTTTCGAGTGATTACAATTTCCGTTCAATGTAACTCTCAATTAGTAATCGACAGTCTCACGTAGGTGCAATAAGACGTGACCTTTATTATCCCCGAATTATCCACAAGAACATGGTAAATATCCAAAGCATGAAAACGGCGTGATTTAATAAACATTTAAAAACACGGGATCGAGAAAGGACTCAAGGTTGTGTTTCACTGGCCATAGCGGTATCTTCGGCAACGACCTCGCCGATGAAGCTGCCAGAAATGCACACTTACAAACAAACCTCGATTCCATACCTTTATCCAAGATTGACGAGGCTCAATATTTAAGTAAGCTTGCGCAGAACATGACACTCGAAAAGTGGCAGTCATCACTGTTCGCACATCATCGACTGTATTCTCTCGACTCATCTCTACGAATGCGGGTATACCCTCTGGTCTTTCTAGGGAGGAAGGTACAGTGTTGCGCCGTCTACATCTGGGCGCAGCTTTCACTAACGCCGACTCATTTAAGGATGAGGTGGCCAACTACGCGAACTTACAACGACTGTGCCATCGATGAAACTATTAATCACCTTTTGTATTACTGCCCGACATACGCAAACGGGAGGCTACGCCTCCACATTGTTCTACAACGACTGCACGGAATCGATTTCACTACCGAGAAGGTATTGGGACCATGAGGCTGCCCATTCCAGTTTTGAAAGGCAACGAAAGCGCTGCTGCGTTTTCTCAAGGACACTTTATTTGCCGGACACAAATAAAGCCTTGCACCGACCCAACAGTCTATTTCGTCATCTGTTGTGTCAAACGCCAAACTGCTACGCGTCGGCTTAGTCAGTGACTTCCTTCTCCTCCTTTCCTGCCTTCCCCTTCCTTTCCCTAGCACAGGGTAGCCTACCATACTCAGCCCTCGTTAATCTCCCTGTCTTTTCACTCTCTTCCTGTTTTGCAAGAAGAAAAATTTATATATAACGAGAAAGAAAACACATTCTGTAGTTACTTCGACTAATGTCTAAAGTATGTCTAAACAAAAAAGAACGACGACGTGATAAATGAGACTGTGCGAATAGAACCTTCAATAAACAAAGTTATTAAAGCTTCGCCTGACAATAACCGCAACGGTGCTTCATTCCCTTCATCGCGATTGCACCTTTGCAAGCTGAAAATGCGAATTGTAGGACCAGTTACACATCAAAACTAACGATTACTTTATTAAAGATTGGTGCTGGACCACGCTCATCGATTTTAAAAGAATAGGCAGTATTTGCACGTTTCCCGACATTATTTTTACGTTTACTGACCCGTCCCTCCGACGACCAGTTTCTAGAGCGATCGCGCAGAGTTGGGCTGCTCCATTATTGGAGGACAAAGAAAAAACACAAAACAAGTGAACACTAAACAAAAGAGCAAACTAGTCACCGCTAGTGCGGCGGTAGATTGCGAAGCTATTGTGTCTCGAAGAAATGGCGATCAGGGAAAGTAGGTAGCACACTGCTAAGACAGTGAAAAGTTTTAGAGGGCGATAGAGAGAGAGAAAACAGACAGAAAAAGAGAGAAAAGGGTTATATACCCCAACGGTAACTATAGCAGGGCTCGGGACGCAAGGACAGGTGAGGAAGGAAAGACGGTTTCGAAGTGGAAAAGAAAGACCCGGTCCGGCCTTGAACTCGCCCCGCACAATCACTACTCTCGAGACAATGAGGGCGTTTGTCTGCAGAGAAATGCGGACCGGCCGTTTAGGCGAAAAGAAAAAAACTTTCGGTTGGGCGCCGATGGCAGTCTCATTCTGTAGTGAGAAAGTAGGGGGCGTCCTTCTGGCGGGACCGAAGTGCGAAACTTCAGCACACGCCGTTGAACTTTCTGTGACAGCTTAAAGCAATATTGCTTAACATGCGTGACAGCTAACTTAAAAAGAGTAAACGTGCACATCCACATTCAAAAAAAAAAAAAAAGCCATCCGAGTCTTTCCACGGGACGAACTCGAGTAAATGCGTCGCGGAGTGGTGGGAGTCAGCAGAAAACCTGACGTTTCCTGTTGACAGAGCATGTTACCTACAGCGACTGATTTTTTTTTCCTTCGTCCAACCATGTTTTCTTCGACGAAAACATAGGCGCGTTCGAGCATCGTGTAATCATTTTGCCGAGACACAGGACACGTAAAGAACAGCAGACACGAGTGCGGTGCTATTTGCTGGAACATGCTTCCTTCGCTCTTTGGATACAAAATTTTAAGGCCTCACCAAACACAAAACTTGACTGTCGGCGTCCCGCTTGCTCAGAGACGAGTAATTTCAAAAAATCATCATCCCGTGATGACGTCACTATATGACGTCACAATGGCTTACAGATTACCCAAGAGAAAGAAGAGGGGGTAGTAAAAAGAGAAAAAAATGGAAGCCCTTTTTCAGAGAGGCCGCCAGTGAGTCAATAGCTTCCCCAATGGCTGTGGGTGCTTCGTCAAAACTCTCTGGCATTTGTGGTGAAGCCCACTTTAGCGACTCGGTTCTTGTCTGTATAATGATGACAATGGTATTAATGAAAAGAAATTTTTTTTAACTATTTCGGCAGACTCATTTTTTTCTGCGTACAGCAAAATTAAGAAAAAAGATAAATAAGCAAGGAGAAGCACAGGATACATTATTTTCTGTATTTAAATGCAGTGCAGTCATTGTTACTGAGATGGAAATGAATTTCGTTGGACTGAAAATCTAAATTTTGCGTCACCCAATTCCCAACCTTCGAACCAGATGCTCCCTATAGCGACGGAAAGTGCTTCCCCGTCCAAAATGCACGGATAAGCGCCAGTTGTTGATTTGAATCCCACCGACGGAAACAGCAACTTTCACTTTATTTCAATTCACGTCACAATTAGCACATTAAGAGTTAACGACAGCCGTTAATGTTCTCCCAGCTTTCCCTCGCCTTATTGGATGTTCGATTCTTCCTTGTCTCATCCCATTGCGTATATATCATCCAGGGGATTAACGCGACAAGGACAACCATTCCCCCCGGCAGGCCGCCTTTCCCGAAGCGCCGCGAGCGAGCAGCGGCTTAACGCATCTCTGGATGACCTCGCGCAAGCGGCGTACACAGGCGAGAGAGGGCTCCCATCTCGGAGGGCGCCTTTCCGCACCAACCAGCACATTGCATTTCAATCGCGTTATTGGCCGGTGCCCGGCGGTTGCTAGGCCCGCGGACAGCCAGGCGGCGTACGCGATCATCCGAGGCTTACTTATTGCGCCGTTCAATTTCAAAGGACGACCACGAAGAAGATGATGAAACGCTCGTTATGCGCGAGATTAAAAGCGTCCGGGATACACCGCAGCCGAGAGGTGCTCGCAGCTGCGGCCCTTCAAATGGGTCCCGCGGGCTGGAAGTAATAGAGGAGACAATAACCGAATAAAGACGTTCAAAAAAAAAAAGCGAGAAAGCCTCATTGAAAACGTGAAACTGCATGCGACGCCGTAATAAAAGCCTCCGCGGGTGAAGGTCAGTGGATTACTTTTTAAAAAATAAATGAAAAAAAAAGAGACAAAGCTTTGCGGTGGGGCTATTTCGTAAGCGACCGCAAAAAGAATACAGTAAAACCAGATAAGGGACGCACGAAAGTCGTTAAGGCTTTATGGGCCGGCCGCCCGCCATTTCGTTTTCGAACAAAAATGAACAAAAAAAAAACGCTGGCATCGACAGCGGTACAGCCACAGCAGACCCATGAGGGTATAGAGAAAAAGTGAGAAGGAAAGAAGAAGTCACCGCGTTTACTGCAGTCCTTGATCTGGTGTCGACACCACGCATAGGAAAACCACGACCGAAGCACCAAGAGGGCAATAATCCAGCGCTCCATAGGAGGGCAATGATTGGTTTTACCATAAAACGTCTACCTTATCATATTCTATATATATATATATATATATATATATATATATATATATATATATATATATATATATATATATATATATATATATATTAGTGGATCTGGTCCGTATAACAAAAGAAGCTGGTACACGTACGAGAAGTCAAGCAGTTCCTTCGTACATTTACGTTTCGGCCGTGGCACGGCTTTCGTCCGAAACGTCCGTTACGAAGGCCGCGCCACGGCCGAAACGTAAATTTATAAAGGAACTGCTTGCTTTCTCATACGTGTACCAGCTTCTTTGCTTATATGTAGATAAAGAGAGAGAGAAAGAAATATGGATACAGTTCTTGACGGTGGTACTGCTGAAATAGAACAGAAGCTTTAAAACCTCGCAGTACAGTAATTTAGGGAGGACAAAGACACCACAGGAATAATGATTTCAAAACGTATGTTTTCGGCAAAGTGTTGCAAGTAGCGTACGCTGCTTGGCTGATGCGTAAGCGTCTCGATCGGTACAATTATAGTTGGTAGGCGGTGTTTTCGCCACTGACAACAGTCGTTACCAGTGGGCCGCTTTAAGAAGGCAAATTTATTTATTTATTTATTTATTTATTTATTTATTTATTTATTTATTTATTATTTATACGATAGAATAAGCATCACGATCTCGTTTTTTTTTTCATGCCCAAATCGAACCATTGGAACAGGAGGAGCAGGGCACAAGACGAAAAATTCAGGGCAATCGTTATTGCTCGTGAAACAAATTACGTTTTATACACGACTGCTCGGGAGTCGTGGAACTTTGAAGGTCATAAATATTTACAGTATACCTTGAACGTACAAAGATTTTTACTACAGCTCCAACTTTGGCGTACAAGACGAATTCTATCCCATCCGTATTGGGGCAAACCGACCGAGTTGCAGAAAGGGGTTTTCACTAACACCTACCTCAACACGCGAAGGCTTTTTCTATGCTGGTGCTGTTGAGAAAACGGCTCCTTCGCCGTCCTAACGAGAAGTTTTGTTAAGAATGTTCGGCACTTTATTTTAAATGTCCACGCCTTCTCTCTTCATGTACAGAACCAACTTAAAGAAGTATACGAAAATAAACATGCAAATTCGTTGCTTGTTAACAAGACAGCGAGTACACTGAGCCGCATGTAGGCACGGCCATAATAATAATAATAATAATAATAATAATAATAATAATAATAATAATAATAATAATAATAATAATAATAATAATATCATTAATTGGCTTTATGAACCAAAAAAAGCTAACCCGGGAAATTTCGCCCCCTTATTTATGCCAGATTCCCTTGAGCGCGTTACCCCTGTTGGTAGTACGAGTACCCCCCTTTTTTCTTTTTAGGTATTTTTCCATACAGGGGCGAAAAAAGCACACACACGCACACACACGCGCGCGCGCGCACACACACGGTCTCTTATGCATTCACTAACTGCGACTTGATTGTGAAAGCTATGTTCTTTTTCTTCGATGCATTGATCTGGGCGCCAGGGCACGAGGGCGTCACCGGGAACCAGTTTGCGGATGAGGCGGCTCGAGGCTTCACAGATTACCGAGCTTCCTTGCACACTGCATTAGAGGATCCAACGCCCCTAGACCCTAACTTTGGTGCAATTCTTCAGTATTACAGGGACAATAGAAAAGTGTATCCAGCACCGCATAAGAAAACTCACAGCAATGGAATCGGTGGCATTACGCAGAATCCAAACAAACACATACACGAACCTATCGGAAAAAAACGAATGGTGGGCATGGTGGAAACCACCACCCACCATTATAGTGGATTAGTGTAGTGGGTGAATGGTGGGAAACGCCCACCATGGCGCATGGTGGGTATGGTGGGTGCTGCAGTGCCGGCAACACTTGAGCGCGAAATGACGTCATAATCACCGTGACGAGCTGCCACAAAAAATAAAAAGAATTCTATAAAAACAGTATAAAAAACACCCGTCCCGTAAAAAAAAAACAAGGCGCCACGGAGGATCGAACGTGCAACCTGCGGATTCCCATTCAAAGACGCTAACCACTGCGCCACACCAACTTTTTTTTTTTCATGGTATTTATTAAAGTACTTGGGCAATAAAGACAATATCAAGCGAACAAAAGTACAATCAATCCCCAAAGTAAGCGCTCAAGCGTTACTCATAAACACTAAATGGCTAACACAGCGTGAGTTCCTCACATGAACAGTTCTTCACATCGTGTTATACAAACAAAAAAGGGGTGAGGTCAAACAGTTCTCTAAGACGGAGTACCAGTCCGGTCTAAAGTCTAGCTCATCGTAGATGTTTTTTAGGTGGATAGCCATTTGAATGAAGTGTGCGCTTGAAGAGGTGGTGGGCTCTGCATTGCGGTCTTGCATTCGTGTCTTCCACAAGCTGTGCAAACCCATGAGGAAAAACATATCATATGGTACTTCATCAAGTGTTGCTGGCAGAAGATAACGTATTGTGTGAGAATTAATGACGAAACGTTTTTTCAGTGCTCGCTGAAGGACATCCCAAAATAGTATGGCATCTTTGCAGCTAACAAAGCAATGTTCAATCGTTTCCGGCACATCACATAGACGGCAGTTAACAGACGGAATGAAAATACCTTTTCTTTCTAACCATGTGTTTACCGCCAATGTTTCAGAGTGGAGTTTATAGAAGAATGTTTTTGAATTCGGTGGAATGTACATTTTGCGCACTCGCTTCAACACATCGTGACCAGGAAGATTGGCATACAGTGAACGGTACAATGGAGGTGGGAAGAGTGTACTCAGTAGGTCCTTATAAAGCACCTTGCGCGTGACTGAGTACAGGTATTCTACAGAGAAGCGAGCTTTAAGGAACTGAACTGCGAGGTAAACTTCCTGCATGAATCCCCACAAGCATGGGCGTTCGGAGAAGTTGGATGAAACAATTAAATCTGGTAAGCAATCAGCAAGTGTAACTTGCAAGAAGGAACGGATTACAGGATGGGAATTGTCCCGAAAAAAGAAGAATCGGGACACTATTTGCCATAGATAAAGGTGTTTTAGTCTTAACCCACCCTCACTAACTGGCTTGAATATATTATCACGACGCATGGGCTCAAAAGTCGAAGACCATATGAAAGTAGCGAAAATCCGATGAAAGCGTTGTATATAGAATCTTGCGCAATGAATAAGTTGCAATACATAGTAAAGTTTTGTCGCTAAGAAAGTATTACAAGCTTCAGCTCTCCCAAATATCGAGAGTCGATAGGGCACAAATGTCTGGGCCTGTCGTTCAAGCTTAGGGACACGTTCCTTCCAGTAATGCGCACTGAATCTATATGCATGCAATGGTACACCGAGGTATGTTGGAGGAGTTATTGTCCAATTAATCCCTGCAAAGTGGTTCGGTGTGCTACCCCACAAGCCAAACCACAGTCCTAAACTTTTAGAGGCATTTAAACGAGCTCCTGATACTACGCCAAACTTTTCAATAGTATATACCACATTTTCGACACTTGGTTTGTCTGTGCAAAAGAATGCGACATCATCTGCATAAGCCAATACTTTAACCTCACTGCCTAATATTCTAAAGCCATGAATGCAACTCGACTGTATTATGCTTAAGCACAGTGGTTCTAGATAAAGTGCAAATAAAAGAGGTGACATCGGGCATCCCTGTTTTACAGAAGAGCGAATAGAAACTGGCTTGGAGAGTTGACCATTAACTATCAGACGAGTTGAGCATTCATTATAGCATAATTTAACGCCTTTAAGAACAACTTTGCCAACATTAGCTTGTTCGAGAAGAGAAAAAAGGAAGGAATGACGAACACGATCAAAAGCTTTTGCAAGGTCTACCTGTAGCATTGCAAGATGGTCTTGAGAGTCATGACAGTATTGAAGCATTGTTCGAGCGACATGTATATTGGTTTGTATGGATCGACCTCTGATGCCACATGTCTGATGAGACCCAATGAGAATCGACATAGCAAATTGCAACCTATTTGCTAATACTTTTGCGAAAATTTTGTAGTCCACATTTGAAAGCGATATAGGTCTGTAGCCCTCAACGAAGCGAAGTTTTTCCTTGTCAGTTGTTTTCGGTATTAACACAGTGTGACTTTTGCAAAAAGATTGTGGGAGGGTATCCATCTCGTAACTCATCTGAAAAATATTCAGCAATATAGGAGCAAGCGTTTTCTTGAAAGCTTTGTAAAATTCGCCTGAGATGCCATCAGGCCCCGGTGTTTTCAATAAAGGCAAGTTGTCGATTGCTTGCTCGATTTCCTGTATAGTAATGGGCCCATTAATGATTTCACAATCACTGTCCTTCAAGGGGTTCACAAGAGAAACAAAACTAGCCTTGAGGTGAGCGTCAGGATCATCAGAGGGAGAGCTAAATAAGCTGTTATAGTACGTTTCGAACGCCAAAGTAATGTCTACGTTATCTTTTATGAGCACATCGTTAAAGTACAAGTCTGGAATAGCTTTAGAAATCGCATGGCGTTGCTCATCAAGTAAAGCTTGGCGCGTCGGTTGCTCAGAATTTAAAGTGCGCTGGTTCCGAGATCTAATACGTGCCCCTTGGTAGCGAGCAGCATCATATCTCTGTAGTTGGCACTTAATATTCTCAATATCTTTGATGTACTTTCCCGGCATTTCGCATTCCATCTCATAAAGATTGCAAAGACTTTTAACAAGTATCTTTTCATCATTCTTTCTATAGAAAGACTTAACAGCCCCAATTTCTAAAGCTATAGAGCGAACTTCTTGTTTAAAAAGCTCCCAAGCAGCGAAGATATGAAAACCAATTGAAAAAGATTGCCTCAATGCCATCTGGACGCGATTTACGAATTCCTGATCACAGAGGAGCTTCGCATTCATTTTCCAAAGGGCCCACTGGGGACGGAATTGTTTGTGACGATTTTCGCCAATTTGCGCTATGACAATACAATGGTCTGAGAATGATACAGCTTCGGTGCTGCAGGAAATTTTACGAGATAGGAGTGATGAGGACACGTAAATTCGGTCAAGGCGAGCATGAGAGCTGCCTTGTACTCTTGTATATGCTGTTGCCCGATTCGAGACCCCGATGTCAATTAGTCCTGCATTATCTACAATACCGGATAAAAGCTCACCACTCCTGTCTCTTTTTCCAGACGAATTATAACGATCAATAGCTTCACATACGCAGTTGAAATCTCCCATAAGTACCGTCCATCTGTCGACGTCAATTAAATTACGCACTTTTTCAAATAACTCAAGCCGTTTCGGAACATCATTAAACGCATATAGATTGATAATTCTCCATGGCACTCCTTGCAACAAAAAATCACAGCATATATACCTGCCCTCTTCATCAACACTAGTGCACAATGCTGAACAGGGTAGGCTTTTTCTCAGAAACAACCAACAGCCCGCAGATAAACCTTTAGCATGTGAGACACACACATTAAACTGAGACAGAAAAGGCCGCAGGGCCTTCTCGGTCTCTTCCTCGCTCTCGATCTTTGTCTCTTGGATGGCGACAAAGTCGAGACGCTTCCGATTGAGAAGTCTACGGAGTTGTGCTTGTTTCTGCGAAGACCTAAGGCCGCGTACGTTCAAGGTGGCAAATATGAGTCGCTCAGACTGCGCCATGGTGACTACCTTCTAATTCGCTTATTGTCCCTCTTGATCAGTCCCAAGAGTTGGCGCTGAGGCTTCCCGTGAGCCCCCAGCAGGCCTCCTAGATCGGGAACGGCGACACTTCCCCTTTGGCACGGACTTTCGGCGACGGCGTGACTGCCTAGTCACTGACGCTGGGTCACTTCCTCTGCTTGAATCCGAGCTGGAAGATGCGCGACGTTTCAGTATTGCTGTATCCGTAGAGATCTGCATATCATCTTCCGACACTGCACCATGATGAAGAAGCTGCTGCGGAGCTGCAGTGCAAGCAGGTGATGAACTTTCTGCGGCATCCAGCCCAGAGTCTCTATCTTGTACTGGTGGTTCTTCGGCATCTTTATGGGTCAGCGCAACAACACTCTCCAAAGGAACTCCTACTTGTGCTAGGGGTGGTTCGGAGTCGTTTTGGATATGCTGCTTGCATGATTCACTTGGCTCTTTGCACGCAGAAGTTTCAACTGTGTCAACGGCGAGTGACTTTCTTTCCTCTTCTGGATTCCTTGTGGTAGAGCTTGCAGCATATGACATTGACGGAGTGTCTCCCGTTGCATCCAAAACCTCGGTGGCATCCATAATATGCTCTTGTAGGTTATCATCTGGCTGTTTTGTGTGCTGTCGCAGCTTGTTGGCGTATGTCATAACACAATCTTCAGCCGAATGACCGAAGCGTCGACAGTTGTCACAGCGAGGGGTCCTGCAGTTTCGACGGATGTGTCCAACCTTACTGCAGCGAAGGCAAAGTGGTGGGCGGCCAGGTATCAGGACGAGGCTTTGCACTCCGCAGACAACAAGAATGTGAGGAATATCCGCAATGCGAACTCCATCAGCAAGTGACAAAACAACATCCCTATTTAGCGTCCGCATTTGTTCCATGACCGCTACTTTCCAGCTTTCTTGTGATATTGTCTTGACCTTCCCAAAAGCTTGCAGTGCCTCGCACACATAGGCGTCCTCCAAGCGCTCAGGAAGCCACATAAGCTTCAACTTCACTTCCGTGGGCTCCGGGTCTATAACGAGGCATCGACGACTTTTGACGAAAAATTCGCCTCTTGTGACCAACTTTGTTTTCGTCAGCGTTGACTTGCATGTCACCATCCAAACATGAGACATTTGAAATTGACCTATGGAGCTTATTTCCTTCAAGTCAATGATGTCCCGAAGAGCATCTCTAAAATCTTGAGCCCGGTAGGGGCGACCAGCTAAGTCCGCATGTAGAAAGACAGAGTCCACAACAAGCTTACCGGTGGGAAGGCGAGGAAGTACAACACGGTAGTCGTTGCCGCTGGCTGAAGCCTGAGCAGCACCTCGGCCCATGGCCGATAAATCCTTCGAAGCGGAGAACATGAAAAACGCGTCCGTTCAGAACGTCGTCTTCGTCTTTCTCCCCACTGCGCCACACCAACATGACGTTGTGTGGGTGTTAAATACTTAGTTGCCATACAAACTTACGGTTCACCTTAAGTTATGTTTGTCGTGTACACAACATAGACAAGATCTACACCTGCTACTAAAAATTGCACATTTATTAAACACAAGCAACTGCGGCCTGTAACGATTGCCACTATGTTAACGACACTAGTGCTATTTTTTTTTACAATTCCCAACTTCAAGAAAAAAGCCAAGTGGACTGGGGAGCAGCAACAGTTTACCGGCGGGGTCTGCCAAGTTTAATATCCGTTTCGCGCTCGTTCTAAAGGGTGACATCTGCTCACGCTGTATGACGCCTCTACGCTCATTCCATAGATACGCCCGCCTAATTTATTTGATTGAATATTGGGATGCTTTTCGCGCAATGTAGAGGGCGGTCACGCCAGCGCAATGCTGTAGCTTTTTTGCTACAGCAACTTCATAACGGCTTGGCCAAAACGAATGCAGTGTGCCGGAAACACTACGCTTCATGTTGGTTCACCAAGCATACGAATTGCCACGTCTGAGTTCTCGTACAAAAGCTAGAGAAGTGCCGGCGAGTGCGACCGGCGGCTGTCGGTGAGAAGACACTTAATTACGTTCTCTGGGAGTGCTTTAATCGCGTCGCATCGATGTTTGTTGCTTCTTGAGCGGACACCATACACAATGAAAAATGCTTAATTCATTTAGGTTAATTGATGCCATGGCTGCGCTGTATTGTCATACTTAATCGTCGAAATCGTGTATTCTGAAACCCGGAAGCACGGATAACACAATTGTACGGGCTCGGTCGGTAGGCCTAACTTTGATGAAAATCATGGTGGTAGAACATGTAGTGTACTGATCCCAGATTGGTACACTATATAAATTGCCCGCCATTATAAGCCCACCCATCATCTGCTTACTGCTTCCCAGCATTATCGCGATGGTGGGCAGAGCTTCTCAGCTTGGTACACCATGTGGCCCACCATAACAAGCAGCACCCATCATCTGCTTAGTGCTTCCCAGCATTATCGCAATGGTGGGAACAGTTTCTCAACTTGGTACACCATGTAGCCCACCATAATAAGCACCACCCACCATATGCTTAGGGCTACCCAGCATTATCGCAATGGTGGGCAGAGTGTCCCATTATTGCCCACTATCTAGCCTCTGCTTTCCACCATCATTTCCACTTTACCCATCATCTGTACACCATACCACCCAGTATGTCCCGGCATAACCACCATATTTTCCACTACGTCCCACCATAGCCATCATAATTTCCACCATGCCCACTATTATTTCCACCATGCCCACTATTATTTCCACTACGCCCACCATGTTTTCCAGTATCCACCATGGCAATTTTTCCGATAGGGTTACACAGGCTGCATGTATTCTACCCCACAGCATACAAAGATATATGTCCGTGGTGTGGGGCCACACCAACTCTGTTTCACATCACGTGGGAGTGTACGCATCACAATGAAGAACACCACAACATGAACAACACAGAGGAACTATGGGAGGCGCTGCTGTCCAGGTCGGCCATTGTTGATCAGCGCTGGCTGGTCCAACGGGTAGAGATGATGGCTAGGGCCAGCGGAGCCCTGGAATAGGGGCCCGACCATTCGGAATGCTCCGCGTTATGCGCAAATAAAGTTTTCTCTATCTCTCATTGATGCTGCCCCGATTCCCTCCAAAAGCTTTCTTCACCCATGGCTTCCGAGATGGCGCAATCTCGGAGGCCATGATTCACCTAACGTGGTTTTCCACTGCCTCCGTGATCGGTCCACGTCTAATCAAGAAACGATGACGTCATCGCGTGACGTCGGGTTAAGTGACGTAATGATGACAGTCGCCCTTTTGCAACTTGTGAAGTCACGATGACTTTGCAAGGTGACGTCTTTACTTGCTGATCATTTTTTTCGTAAGACGTGTTGAGCCACCGACACCCATGGAAAGCTGACAGTCAATTTTCGTGTTCCATGACGCACCTAAGGCTCTTCCTCCTGGCGTTTCCTGTTGTCTATCCTGGTGTCCTGGCGTTTCCTGGTATTTTCTGGCGTCTAACTGGCTATTCCTGGTGTTCGTATGCGGCCATGAACTCACGAGGCAAGAGTGCCCAGATGGGCGCCGTGTGTCGCACCGTCGACAGCACCCGCTCCACTGCCGGCGCGCTGCTAAGCGTCACGCTAGGACGGCGACGACCTTGCGCAAGGTCGCTCAACCCTCGCCGCCAATCTGTGGGCGAGACGCTCCCCGCGCACACCTCCAGCGTACGCGCCCTCCACAAGTGATAAAGCTCGGCAGCGGCTCCCACTACACGTCCCGAGTGGCAACGTACCACGCATACGAAGGAACACGAGGGATTCGCTCGCAGGATTTCAAGCTGGACGGTTGTGCCCTCGCGATCTCCGACTTCAGCGTAGCTCCCGCCGACTGGTTCGCCCTCCGCGGTCTCCTGACGCCGTGCAGCTCTCGCATTGTGGCGCCCCGCCCTTAGACTGCTTCGACCGGATCCCCACTTTCCTATCTCCTTCTTTTTTCTCTCGCTTGGCTGTCTTCTTCTCCGTCTATTTTCCTTCTATTCTTTTTATCCCTCCTTCCCCCCACCCCTATAAGGCACTGCGCCGTGTCGCCTGAAGGCAGACAGAAATTAGGTGTCTTTTTCCTCTTCATTGTAACCACTACCACCACCACACGAGCGCTTGGCGCGTGTGGACGCTAGTGCGGAATCGGGGATTGCACGAAGAACCTTTTGAGGCCACGAAGCACTCGATGCAAAGTGAGCAAGCGTTAAAGTGAGAGCGACAACAGGCACGAAAGCCCGAAGACATTCGCTTATTCGCAACTCGTGCGTCCACTATTCTGGCGAACCACACCAAGATTACTCAGAACACGCTCAATACAAACGCTAAGGTGGACTATAGTTGAAGCTGGCTGCATCTATCCATTACTCTAGCAAACATTTTCCATGTAACTGACTAACGTTTACAGAAGAGGGGAAAAAGAAACGACAGGCCTGCGTGGAAGGCACAGCACAGTCACAGCGAAAGCAAGAGGAGCGGCCTTTCAGAGCCTCTTCTAAACACTCATTGGAAAACGGCTGCAAGTACACTTGCTTGATACCCACTACGCCATTTAGAAGGCCGGCATTCAATACGCTACTTTTCGTCCTTCTTCTGAGAAGCGTGGTATCCGCTAAACCACAACGGCGCTGCGGGAGAGCCAAGTTGTGATATCATAAGCTTTCACTGTAAAAAAAAAAAAAACCAGGAGATTAGGAGATTTTTATAAGAGTCTGATTTGTATTATTATTATTATTATTTGTATGCACAGAGAAAAAGAGGCATATAGAAGCTGACAACTGCCACTTAGAGGATCTAAAAGCAATGCGAAAGTATGCAGAGAATATATGCCTGGAAGGTTCAGATTTAAAGTTTCTATGCTTCCGAGGTGAACGGTTCGACGCCATATTATATGCTCTGAACGTCGAAAGTTCGAGTTTGGTCGCACTTGGGCACCATTCGCAACTCCTATACCATTAATTTGATTGGTATGTGAGGTTTGACGTCCCCAAACCACCATATGATTATAAGAGAGGCCGTAGTGGAGGGCTACGAAAATCTCGACCACCTGGGGTTCTCTAACGTGCACCTAAATCTAAAAACACGGGCCTACAGCCTTTTCGCCTCCATCAAAAATGTAGCCGCTGCAGCCGGGATTCGATCCCGCGACCAGCGGGTCAGCCAGCCGAGTACTTTAGCCGCTAGGCCACCACGGCGCCATATGCTGCACCGTCGCGAGAACTATTGTGTACAACGAGACAAGAGCGTTCCGTTTATACGAGGCTCAACAAGTTCACATTACTCGGCTGGCACATCCATGCATCACAAGCAGCCTCATCCGGGGACACCGTCGAATGGAGCACTCGAAATTCGTTCCGTTGAACGCAATTTCGCAACGGCACCGACTGCGACAGCGGGGCAGTCGTTGACAAGCTATCGCAACTCGAACAAGTGTCAGAGCACTTAATGTATATCGGTCACGCATGACGGCACACCTGATAGACGGCGCGCGCGTTTTCGAGTCCATTTCCACAAGCGTTCGATCACCGCAAAAACGGAGTGGAACTCGTGGCGACTCGCTTCCAAAAGGTTTTTGCGCCATCGCTCATCCCACTACAGCGCGTGCAGCGTTTTCCCCAAAACCTGTACACCCACACACACACACAAAAAAAAGCAGCCGGCAGTCTTTGCATGTAGAGATGCTGTGTGGCAGAACCAGAGGCGGGCGCAGAATTTTCTGTCTACCTCGGACTACACCGAAGTAATTTGAACGTAACGTACCGCACTACGAAATCCTCAATCATAGCTTTACGGCAAAGTTCCTGGTTGCGACGACCACAAAGTAGGTCCCCGCAGCAGTTCCAAAACATCGGCATCGACGATAGCCCGTGTTACACATTTCACGCGTCGCCTCAACGCTTGGCTTATTCACACCGTACACATTGCCGAGCACTGCGCCCAACTAGCGAAACGTCAAGCACTCTCTGCAGAGTTTTAAACTAGGCTACGCGTCACAAAGCGCGTGCGACTGCAGTGACAGAGAGATGCACGCGCGTTATACGCCTCCAAAACGGCCCTCGCGTCACGCACAAAACGGCGACGAGAACGCACGGTGGCGCCACTGGCCAAGCCCCCTAGCGGCCGCGACGGGCCGTGACGCAATCGTGCACCAGCTACGGCGCTACGACACACTACGGCACCAGCTACGGTCCAACGTCGACGCGCCCACACTCGCCTACATGTGCACTGCTCGATTGATATGTGGGGTTTAACGTCCCAAAACCACCATATGATTATGAGAGACGCCTACAGGTGCACTGCTAAGGCACATAGGGACAATAACAAAATCGAAACACGGGAAGGTATGCGACGCTAATATGCGTGCATACTAGCCGTGCTCACACACCACAAGCCACGCAACACCTACAACAACGACAAAAAGGACACACGCATTCGTAGAACTGCCTCGCGAGGGGGGCCTACTCATCATACGCCGAGAAACATACACGAGAGCTAAAACGCACGCACGCAAACGCACGCACGATTGATCACGTCGGGGCCCGCGCGAACCGATGATCGTCTCCTCGCAACGAGAGCGTCAGAGAACGAAACGACTGCGACGACGACATTTCAAACCGTTTGACACGACCGTAAAATAAAGTGCAACAACAAAGGAAGACGAACGGAAGTGAGAGCAAGGCCGCCTGCCCGCCCGATAGTGAAGCTTCGTTCAACTCGCGTTGCCTTCGAGGAACACAAAAAAAAAGCCAATAAATCGAACTGCGCACCGCCTGCGCCAGTCAGCTTGCAGTCCCCCCCCCCCCCCCCGGTCGATCTCGCTCCCGTTGCTCGTCGTGATTAAACGTTTCCGCGTGTTCACCCCCCTTCAACCCTCTCCACCCCTTTTTTTCCTTTTCTAGATTATTTTTTTCTAGTACCTGTCCTCGTACTCTCCCTTATACTGACGAACAAAAAAAAAACGTTCAGTGACACCACGTAAGTGCGTCAATGTACTTACTACGGGCAGGGGGCGCGGAGGAGCCAAAAGAAATAGGGAAACCGTTAACACCCACCAGTTCGTTCTTGCCGACAGCGCTCGGGCATTCTTCCGCCTTACGTCCCTCAACGGTTTTCCACGGAGTCATTCCTTCTCCTTTCCTGCTTTAAAAGAGTCGTTCGAAATTTACGAAATGTTGGGTAAGACTGCCCCGCCATCTCTCTCTCCCTAAGCGAAGTGAAGTGCGTTTGAGCGGGTCGCAATGCTTGATTTATGATCCCGCCAGTGTCTACCGCTCCAACGACAACGACGTACGACCATTTCTGTAAACGTATATATATCTACTTCGTAGGCGACACGTGAGCGCCAAGGAAAATGGCTCGCCGGGCCACGTTGTTCGTGTGTGCGAGATAACACCGACTGTACCTGTGTGTGTGTGTGTCGGGGAGGGAGGCAAGAATCAGCTGACCAGTTAATTGCACTAGAGAAGGGTCGTTCGAACCGGCTCTCCCTGTACGACCATGCGGCCGCGGCCGAATATAGAACGGACAGTGTCCCCAGCTACGAATGTCCCTCCCCCCGTTAGACGGCCGCAGACGATAAGGCGCTGTGCTGAGAGACTGACGACCTATACAACCGGCGAAGCA
This sequence comes from Rhipicephalus annulatus, assembly GCA_013436015.1. Lineage (NCBI taxonomy): Eukaryota > Metazoa > Arthropoda > Arachnida > Ixodida > Ixodidae > Rhipicephalus > Rhipicephalus annulatus. The sequence goes on along the minus strand of WOVY01003490.1, from coordinate 4,920 downwards.
GTGCGCCCCGACGACCAATCGATTACGTTATGTAAGTAAGCATCGTAAAACCGTTAGTTTCGATCCGATCGATTGAAAAAAAAAAACGCGAATGTGTATAATACATAGATCTAAACATAGTTTCTAGACGAAAGTTCTTCGACGCTGGGCTAAGTAAACAGTTAAAAAGGCTACGAGAAAAAAAATTAAAAAAATATTTTGACGCTTCGGCAGGGGACCAGTCTTCCACAACGACGGGAGTGATTCTTGAAGACCGGCTCCCGGCCGAAACGTCAGAATAAACATTCTTGCGTTATATGCAATGTGGAGATCCGTATATATATATATATATATATATATATATAGATATATATATATATATATATATATATATATATATATATATATATATATATATATATATATATATATATATAACTTCACAGCCGTATTAGAATGCGTAAACTACCGCCCTAATGAACTGTTGCGACATATATTGTGTATTCCCACGGTGGCACGTCGCAGGCTTTGAGTACACACGTATATAACTTCACTCTTCGCTATTCCATTTAAGATATATGTATGACGCCAAGCAAGCACACGATCAACTATCTCCGACTCACACTGTAATAACACGCCTACAAAGCTACGTTTTTAGAAATTTGCATTGATTTTCAGACAGGACACTAGGATAACGGCACGTGCGCGAGCTACGGCTAATACAGTAGAGACACTCTTTTTAGGTTATAACTGACAAGTGTCAACTAACAACAGCACTGCCACCTCACCTACACCGGACAACGCCGAAACCGCAGCCGCACGCCACTCTGGTGTCTGCGAGCCGCGCAAAGTTGACGCGTCAGGAACTACACTGCGCGCGCGCAAGCGGAGCCACATCTCTTCTAACCGCTTCCGCAAAGAACAGCGCACGGCAGCACCGAAGATAAGTGAGACAGGATGACAAGACGCGAACAGCTCAAAAAAGTCGTGACGGAGGAGAGGTATAAGCGACCGTCAACCAACGTACAAAGTCACCCATGAGGGAACTATACGATACCGAAGATGGAGGGCGGTTTAAAAGGAAGTAGTGTAGCGTTGCGCGTATATATATGCTTCGATCACGATAGTGTCGACCACTTCTCTCACCCGGAGAAATCTCGAACCGATCGGTTCGTCCTTTCCGCGCACGAAAAGCGCAACACGTGAGCGGCTCGATCACCGCTAAGCGTGCACACACAAGGCGACAGCAGACGACGAAGCTGGCTTCCTTACGTATAGTATGTATCGGCGTGTCACATCACCCAACCGTCCATAGCGCGGAGGAAAACCTTCGGGAGACAGAAACTCGGAAGCCGGTGTGTAAGAGAAAGAGGGGGAGGGAGAGCAGGTTTAAGCGAGCGACCACTCGCCCTAATATATACGTCGACCGTCGATTTTACTTTTTTTTCTGCCCAGTGTGGACGCAATATCGCACGTTCGCCAGCAAACTGACGACACACGGCCTCTCGAAGCTCCAACTGTATAAAACATTCGACCTTCCTTCTCCCCCCCCCCTCCTCCTCCGCCGAAGCACGGGTGCTTCCTCCGAAACGACGATTTCAGAAAAGAGCGCCGCCAAGGCCAAAAGGCTCCCTCCGCTTGTTTTCGTTTCATTCTTTATCGCTAGGAGACGCGTTCGAGCACGCCGACAACGGATACGGTCACCGAAGAACTACCGTCCTGTAGATATACGCCGCGCACCTGGTCAATATCAAAGCGCCCGCAGTCCATGCAGCTGCTTCGACCTCGCCCTATAACGAGAAGTTCGAACAGCCACCTGTCGCTGTTTTTCTTTCAGATCGGATCGGAACTGCGCGGAGGGGTGTAGCAGATAGCGAGCCAGCGAGCGGCCAGTCATGAAGCGATGAATCTGCCGGCTGCAGAATACCCGGTCGTATACCACGTCCAGGTCAGACTGGGGGCTCTTGCTTCGGTTCAATGTCGTTACGCCAACGTTGTTTGTTTTGAGTTCGTTTCACGAGCAAGAGTGTCCGGTCAGAAACCACAAGACCGAACTCACGTGGGCGAACGCAGGTCGCTCGCTTTATGCGTACAGGTCACGCGGCTGGACTTTCTGCAGTTCCACAAACCGCCAGAGGAGAGCGTCGTAAAATTAAAGCGCCAACAGTGTCGAGACAGCCTTAGCGAATAGGTAAATCTTCACGGTCGCCGTCTGCAGAGTTCCCGACGGAACATTAACGAGAGGAACGGTTTGTCCTGCAACAGCCTGGCACGGCTTTCGTTAGAGGATGCCTAAAGAAGGTAAGTGGAGACTATACCCGAAGCAACGGTAGCTTTCGTAAGTGCTTGTCATCAGCGGGACAAATAAAAAGACCAACACCTAGACCTGTTTCTTTTTTCCAGCGGCAGGGATTAAACGAACGCACCACACCACGCCAGCAGTGGTCTTCGTAGACCACATTCTGATCGCTTCCGGCAGCGACAAAGAACGAAGAACCGGTTTTCGGCACCAACTTTACGCGCAACGTTCTCAGGTTGAGCTTGACGCGCTGTGACCGTGGACGTGCTGTAGTAGCTACCAGAGACTTTTAGGTATATTCTTCGTTAAACACGCTGTAACGTGACAGTCGTGTGTCGACCTCATTGTTCGTCTGTGTTGTTGCGTGTTCCTGTAATTTCGTCGCGTGCGTTACAGCGCTAATCAAATTTATAAATGTGTACAATGCAGGCAGCATAGTGTTTGACATCATGCTGCCTGCGAAAAAAAAACAAACATCGTCGACGTCAGTGGCATGGCAAAGAGCGGATCCAGAAGCGTTACAGAGAGTAGGTGGAAGAGTTGAGGGAATGCATTGTCTTCGGTATAAAAACGAACTTCGTAGCACTAGGCGATGCTTTGATATTATCCCGCTAAAAAACGAATTCCTAACCACACGTACGCGCCGGGAAGCGTCAGTATGCGGCGTGTAGACTCGGCGTCGCATCGGTGGGAGAGTGCGCACATAGGGAGACGGCCCGCCACGCGAAGACGCGTTGTAACTCGTACGCGTGGCTAGGGCACAAGAGGAGGACGAGGCGCACGATACCATGGTGTTCGGTGATGCGGCGTAACGCGTTTGAGTTAAAGCGCAATGTAGCTAAGATCGAAGTTATAGAGCACACAATAATAAAATCAAATGTACTCGACAACGAAACACACAAAATACAAGTCCACGGAAGCTAGCTTAGAATCGAGAAAGTTTCAGTAAGGAGAAGTGAAAAACAAAGAAATTAAACGGGCAAAAAATCCTGTATGCAACTAAATTTGTTGCGTAGAGAAAAGCTTTCTCCAGACACTGAAGTGATGTATTCTAAAAGCTGTCAAACTTTGAAATTTAGCAACGATAAGTCAGGCGCCTTGATTGGCCTACACGGCCGCTACGCAATGCTCTCCACGAATTCACTGGAAAATGACACCACACAGCAAAACTTGACTACGCCAACGGAAGAAAAAAATAAACGCCTGGGGCTGCTGTCATCGTCGACACTCTCGCAAAGTGTCGGTTTTCCCAACTTTCCTTTTGCTTTTTTAAAAGTTTTTTTTATTGATCGCATTTGGAAAGCAGCGCAGCAAATGGGACACGCGAAATTATTGTAAACGCAGTGACACAGACCACCCCTCCCCCTTTTTTTCTCACCAATCAAAAGAAACGCACGCAATAAAAGTAAGAACGAAAAAGTTGAGAAACAGGAAAGACCATGCGCTGCATTCAACTAGAGCGGAGGAAGACACGCAAAAAAAAAGCAAACTGCGCGCAGACGACGCGAGGTGGCGCGGGCGTCTGTGTGTACACCGCCGGAGTTTGATAACGCATCGACGCCTCGAGACGACACTAAAAGCGGGACAAGCGTTCGGCGCGCCGCCCCGCGGCGATGACGACAACGACAAACGCGTCGATCAAATAAGGCAACTCCGTTTTATTTACAGAACGGAGGGAAGCCGGCGGCAGACCTACTTCGGCTTTCGCTCGTGTCTTGGCTCGTACGAGAGATAAAGTAAAACGCAGACAAAAGAAATGGCACCGATAAAGAGAAAAGGCTGAAAGCGCTATAAGCGGGGGAAAACTAGCGAAAACGAATTCATTCAGTACGCCCCCCTCCTCCCCTTTTCTGCTCTCTCCGCCTCTGTACGGCCAATCCTTCTCCGTAAGCGGACATTTCGTTCTTGTTATCTCAGTTATTCACGTCTTTACAGGCTGTATATCCAGCGGTATTTGGCCCATTTTTCATTCTCTCTCCGAGCTAGTCGGGCTGAAACCTGCACCGACAGCGGCATTCCCTTACAGGGTTTTTTTTTTTTTTTTTTCTTGGGGGGGGGGGGGGTCGATAGCTTTAATATGGAAAGAGAGAGAGAAAGAGAGCCTGGAGAGAGAAACACAAGACGGGGAAAACAGATGTGATACAAGCAGAGACGCTTCGCGGCGTTATTAGTCCCGCCGCTCGGCTTATACACGGAGCGTAGGGGTGTTTTCGATTACCTAGATGCGCGCATGTAGCGATCCAGTCCGATCAGCGTTGCTTGCGAACGCTGTTGCACGAGACGCGCACTGAGATAACGAGCCCGAATTCTTTTTTACAACAACTACCGCTCTATAATACTATATACCTATCATAATATATTCTACTAAGTACTATACTGTACTAAGTACTATATTATACTGTAATACAGTTCTCCACGGTGCATCAACGGTTACCGTGCTCGGCTGCTGACCCAAAGGATCCTGGTTCGATCCCGGGCACGGCAGTCGCATTCAGGTATAGACGAAGTGGTAGAGACCCCTGTATACTATGCGATGTCCGTGCAAGTTAGAAGGCACAGATATGGGCGAAATTTTCGGAGCCCTCCTCATAGGAAGTCTCCCATAATCATATTCTGGTTTATACTATTACTGCTACTAAATA
>WOVY01003489.1:0-114016 GCA_013436015.1 Rhipicephalus annulatus | reverse complement strand
AAATAGGAACAAAATAGACTTTATAATGAGTGCCCACCCAGGCATCGGGCAGGATGTGGAAGTGGTTGGCAAGGTACGATGCAGTGACCATACAATGGTACTGTCTCAAATTCACGTCGACTTGAAAAAGGAACGACAGAAACTGATACGCAAGATGTCAGTCAATGAGCTAGCACTGAGAGAGAAAGTACAGGAATTCAGATTCTCGCTTTAGATCAGGTACTCGGCTCTTAGTGAGAAAACCAACCTTAACGTATATTCAATGAAGGATCATCTGACGAGTATCATTACGGAGTGTGCAGTGGAAGTTGGAGGCAAGGTAGTTAGACAGGACACTGGCAAGCTTTCCGAGGAAACGAAGAATCTAATTAAGAAGCGTCAGATCATGAAAGTCTCAAGTACAACAGAAAAAATAGAACTGTTAGAGCTTTTGAAGTTGATTTATAGGCGTAAGGTATGCGATGTAAGAAGGTATAACATGGAGAAAATTGAACGCGCTCTGAAAAACAGAGGAAGAGTCAAAGCAGTGAAGAGTAAACTTGGAATAAGTAAAAATCGGAGGTATGCACTAAGGAACAAAGAAGGCAAAATGACTACCAGTATTGATAGGATAGTTAAAATAGCGGAGGAGTTTTACGGAAATCTGTACAGTAGCCGGGACAAGCACGACCTTTATACTATAAGGACTAGAAGTAACCCAGATGACGTTCCACCAAGATGACAAAAGAAGTCAGAAAAACTTTAGAGAGCATGCAAAGAGTCAAAGCTGCTGGTGAGGATCAGGTAACATCAGATCTGCTGAAAGACGGAGGACAGATTGTGTTAGAAAAACTAGTGACCCTGTTTACGAGGTGTCTCCAGACGGGAAGAGTATCAGAGTCTTTCAAGAATGCTAACATATTCTTAATACATAAGAAAGGAGATGGCAAGGACTTGAAGAATAACAGGCCAATCAGCTTGCTCTCTGTAGTGTACAAGCTATTTGCAAAGGTAATCAGGGGATGAACTGCTACCATAGTGCTTCATAAAGAAAGCAACAGAATACCAATCAAAAAGGGTGTAAGGCCGAGGGACACAATCTCCCCAAAGCTGTATACCGCGTGTTTACAGGAGCTTTTCAGTAGCCTAAAATGGGAACAGTTAGGAATAAGAGTTCATGGAGAGTACCTTAGTAACCTGCGCTTCGCCGATGACATTGCATTGCTGAGTGACTCGGGGGACGAATGGCAACTCATGATTACGGAGTTAGAAAAGGAGAGCAGAAAGGTGGGTTTTAAAAGTAATCTTCAGAAAATGAAAGTTATGTACAACAATCTCGGAAGAGAGCTGCACTTCGAGATAGGTAATAGTGCGCTTCAAGTTGTAAAAGACTGTCTACTTAGGGCAAGTAATAACCACAGAGCCGAACCACGAGACTGAAGTAACAAGAAGAATAAGAATGGGGTGAAGCACATTTGGCAATCACTCTCAATATATGACAGGTAGATCGCCACTATCCCTCGAGACAAAGGTATATAACAGCTGTATCCTGCCGGTACGCAGCTACGGAGCAGAAACATGGAGACTTACCAAGAGGGTTCAGCTTAAATTGAGGACGACGCTGAAGAAAGCAGAGCGGATTAGGGAACAAACGGGAGTTAAGGATATAATAGTTAAAATTAAAAAGAGGAAAATGGAAATGGGCCGGGCATATAGCGCGTCAGAAAGTTAGGTTAGACAGAAAGTTAGACAGCAAATTAGGTGGGCAGATGAGATTAAGAAGTTTGCGGTTATAGATTGGCAGCACAAAGCACAGGACCGGGTTAACTGGCGGAACATGGAACAGGCCTTTGTCCTGCAGTGGATGTAGTCAGGCTGATGATGATTATGTGGCCCAAAAGCACCACCAGAGAAGTGAGACCATGAAACGTAAATCATGCCATTCATGTTACGACTATTCACTTATGCTCGTCATACAGTCATGTTATGCCATTATGAAAACAGCCAGGAAAGCTAAATGTAGACAGACAGACAGACAGACAGACAGACAGACAGACACATACAGATAGACAGACATACATAGATAGATACATACATAGATACATACATAGATACATAGATAGATACATAGATAGATACATAGATAGATACAAGATAGATAGATAGACAGACAGACAGACAGACAGACAGACGACAGACAGACAGACAGACAGACAGACAGACAGACGACAGACAGACAGACAGACAGACAGACAGACAGACAGACAGACAGACAGACAGACAGGACAGACAGACAGACAGACAGACAGACGACAGACAGACAGACAGACAGACAGACAGACAGACAGACAGACAGACAGACAGACAGATAGATAGATAGATAGATAGATAGATAGATAGATAGATAGATAGATAGATAGATAGATAGATAGATAGATAGATAGATAGATAGATAGATAGATAGATAGATAGATAGATAGATAGATAGATAGATAGATAGATAGATAGATAGATAGATAGATAGATAGATAGATAGATAGATAGATAGATAGATAGATAGATAGATAGATAGATAGATAGATAGATAGATAGATAGATAGATAGATAGATAGATAGATAGATAGATAGATAGATAGATAGATAGATAGATAGATAGATAGATAGATAGATAGATAGATAGATAGATAGATAGATAGATAGATAGATAGATAGATAGATAGATAGATAGATAGATAGATAGATAGATAGATAGATAGATAGATAGATAGATAGATAGATAGATATAGATAGATAGATAGATAGATAGATAGATAGATAGATAGATAGATAGATAGATAGATAGATAGATAGATAGATAGATAGATAGATAGATAGATAGATAGATAGATAGATAGATAGATAGATAGATAGATAGATAGATAGATAGATAGATAGATAGATAGATAGATAGATAGATAGATAGATAGATAGATAGATAGATAGATAGATAGATAGATAGATGATAGATAGATAGATAGATAGATATAGATAGATAGATAGATAGATAGATAGATAGATAGAAGATGATAGTAGATAGATAGAAGCTAGATAATAGATAGATAGATTAGTAGCTAGTATGACAGACAAGGACAGACAGAACAGACTAGACCGACAGGAACAGACAGACAGACAAGACAGACCAGAAGGACAGACGACAGACAGACCAGACATGACAGACCATGACAGACAGACAGACAGACAGGACAGACCGATAGATTAGATAGATAGGATTAGATAGATAGATAGATAGATAGATAGATAGATAGATAGTATAGATAGAATAGATAGATTAGATAGATTAGATAGATAGATAGATAGATATATAGATAGATATCGGTGAAACTTCGGTCAAACTCCCCGAAATTCGCTAAGAATTGCTTCGCATATAGAATAATCCAGGAAGAGACTCCGACGCGCGAAATCCGATGTCTGAACTCTCATTTGTGAGCGCGAGGCGTTAATCACTGAGCTACCAGGAAGCACCTTCTTCAGCGTTGAAACAGCAAGCTATTTATATATAAGCGTCTGTGGCGTCAGAGTGTGTGGAGTTTTAACTAAGAAGTGTGGCCTGCATAGTAGTATCTTGAAAAATGACCTGGGGCGTCGGGGAAAGCGCGGAAGTAGAAGCTGCAGTGGGGCACACTTGCCTTGAAAGCTACGGCATGTCCATGTTATAATATGAAGGGAATTATTATTGCTCCGTCCTGCCATAATGGAGCTTAGAAGGAAGGGTGAGATTGCTAAACTTTCGTTACTGGAGAACTGAGGATCCGCACAGACAGGCGGTGCTGTGGGGAAGGGCGGTGGCAAGTGGAGGCAGCTGTGTCAGGCCTGTCTGGAGAAGGGCAACTATCCTCTGGAAAATAGCTTTCATTAATTGTTCAATACGTGGCACACTAATGTATTACTTACGTCAGTTAAAAGGGTGTTCAATTTAGTTTAAATGCGACTTTCTGGTTCTTGGAGTTTTTTTTTTCAAATTGGTCGGACAGATTTTCTAACTTCGCATTGATGTCGATACCAGCGCTGGAGTTTCCACAGTCGCCCTTGCGGTCGGTCGGTCGGTCGGTCGGTCGGTCCGTGGGTCCGTCCGTCCATCCATCCGTCCGTCCTTCCGTCCGTTCATCCGTCAATCCGTCCATCTGTCCATCCATCTATCCATCCATCCATCGCCTATATCTGGGTGCTTTCAAGATCACCCCTTTAAAATAAACCAAAACTGGTATGAGAGAGAAAGATCATGAAGCTTCCTATGTATACACTTGAAGGAACTCTGCCGCTAATGTCTATGGGAGCTGCAACGCATGACGCTTTAGCGAGCATTGGAATTATGGGTGGTACTTGGATTTGCCTAGCGTTAGCACTTTAGGTTCCTTCTGGCTTCACGTGGCTTGAAGCTCCTTCGTCGCGAAACGACAATGAATAAACGTTCGGCAGTTACGCTTCACCCCTTCACCTTTCAGGGTTACTATTTGAAATCAAGTCATGAAGTTCAAAACGGCTTCTCCTTTTCTTCAAAACCAACCGAAACATGGCAATAAACAAAGCCCAAGTGCTGTTTTCCGCCCGGAAGTACGAAGGCTATGCAAATCCGTGCACTACCCATAATTCCCATGGTCGCTGAACGACCGCAGTGCCAGAGTCCCCTCTAGTTACTTAAGGAAACTCTATGGGTAAGATGGTTTGACAAATACGACTTGCTGGTCATGACATGAACAATGTCCCGATCCCGCCGCGTACGTCGTCAAACTCTTTCCAACTGATAGCGGCACATACTTGCGGGCAGGTATAAGCCACTGGTATGTGTGTATGAGTAGGAGCGGATCCAGTGACTCATTTTAGGGTAAGGGGGGCGGCGGTTTCCTGAAGTAACATTAGAGAGGGGGAGTGGTCACGATTTCTTTTGTTTTTACGAGCAGGAAAACCCCTCCATAGCATGAATACTGTTAATGTGTGCTCACAGTGGTTTCACTGAAATGCCCTAATTGGTGATGGGAGGTGACCTACAAGCTAATTAGATTCAACAACCATCGGGCACATGTACGATCTCTTCCAGGCCTTCCACTTTCAAAACACTGCACATTAAAAGACCACAGCTTTGATGACATCAGGGTTACACTACTAGAAAACAACTTTCGAACAATCAGAGAACGGGAACAACGGGAATCTTATTTTATCTACAAATTTAACACGATAAAATACGGAATAAATGAACACCCAGGCACTCTGTCTGCGTTACGACCGCTAAAAGACGCAAACGCTTCTCTCTAATCAGTCCGGTTTCATTACGACAATAATATTACCCGCTAACGAAGCTTTTGGCCTATGCATCTGACAACATAGAAACGATTTGCCTCATCAAGCACAGCCTGAACGCACAGATAAGTGGTCCCGGAGGTCGTACGGTCCCCCCCACCCTTTTTTTGCTTTTTTTTCTTTTTTTCTTCGTCAAGCTTCAACGCACATTCTGTTCCTTCACTGACAAGGAGCTGACAGCTAGGTGGTTTCGTTAACTTTTTCCTACATGCGCGCATATCTTCCCAGTGCGCCTCAACTGTGTGGTGACTATCCCGGAGTGGTACAGTCTCTCTCCCCCCCCCTGTTCTTCTTTTTTTTTCCTTCGTTAATCCTTTAACGCACATTCTGTTCCTTCACTGACAAGGAACCAATGCATATAATGAATATCGATGGCAGTGCCTCATTCACCGGCTTTTTCGCTACTCCCGATGCCACCAGCATGCACTTAAAGCGCTTAAGCCCTCCCCATTAACTTGTCATACACTTCAAAGAGGAACGAGCCGCCAGCGGACTACACGGAAAGGTGAAATACAAAAACGGCGGCTCCCTGCCCACTTGGGGAAGTGTGGGTGCGGGGGAGGTATTGTTGACAATGATGACACTCCTCATCTACCTCTGCCCTACTCTGTTGAAAAGCTGCCCCTTTCTAATTACGCCATGTCGGTCTTGCTTCTTCTCCTAGATTTTCTATATTTTATTTATTGTTTGTCCTCCCGTTTCGCTGTTTCTTCCTTCCTCTTTTTTTTTTCTCTCTCTCTTTCTCATTTGACCCCTCCCCTCCTGTCTCGACAGGATATAAAAAGGCACGGAACATGTGTAAATAGTATTATGCCTTGAAAAAGACAGGGTTCCTGTCGAAACGTCGGCACAATAAACAGTTGTTATGTGAAAGCGCATCTACTTTCATATTTATATATATATATATATATATATATATATATATATATATATATATATATATATATATATATATATATATATATATGCTGACGAGCTATGTAGGCTTGCCCCCCATTCGCGACAGTTGGTACGCCACTGCAGGCATGTCATGATTATCATGTTTGAGCTAGTCATATACCTTCATTATCCATTCACGCCAGGCAATACCAAATTTGGTACGTGTGAAACTAGCGAAAGGAACGTGAGCGGATCATGAGCGTAGCATGTATTCATGTTTCTATATGACACGCATGTCATGATTATCATGTCTGAGCCAGTCATGTACCTTCGTCATTCATTCACATCACGTGCGTAATAATAAATTTGGTAAGTGTGAAGCAAGCGAAACGACTACGAGCGCTCCATGAGCATGGAATGTAGTCATGTTTCCATATAACATGCCTGTAATGATTATCAAGTTTGAGCTAGTCATTGACGTTCATAATTCATTCCCATCACGTATTGCGAAATTTGGTATGTGTGAAGCTAGTGAAACGGTGGCAAGAGCATCAAGAGCGTGGCATGTAGTCATGTTTTTACATGACACGCATGCCATGACTGTCATTTTTGCACCAGCCGCATACCTTCATCATTATTCCACATCACGCAATAAAAAATTGTGTGTGATTATTTATTTATTCATTTATATACACTGTAAACCTTAACAGGCTTCTACAGGAGTGGGTCCAAAAGGATACAGAACGGCTACTACATATGTACACATTTACCGAAGAACCAAATTAATGTAATAACAAAAGGTAGTAAAAACCAAAACTAGAAGGCATAACTACACGGATGACTAGATGGAACTACATATGGAAAAAAAAGAAAAACGGCATAGACTAGCAGTGGGAAGCAGACATGAAAACTGCGAATGAAAACTGCGCATAGCATAGAATCAAAGAGGTACATTCCGCGAACAGTTGCACCGTTATGTGGGACGGCGCTACTTACCGGTCAAAATATATTTCACTATCGGCAGCAATTGAGTTAGCAGATAAAAGCACACTTAACCACGTGGGAGGTTATTCCATAGTTCAATGGCAGATGGAAAGTAGGATTCCCTCAATGTATTGCAATGGGGTATAAGAGGCCTGACTCTTGTCATGGCTTGTTCTTGCTGAGCGCTGCTGTGGTGGTTGTAAGTACTCGTGCTTGTTAATATTGATGCCATTGTGATAGACTAGATAGAGAAATTTCAACGCAGCAATGCGACGCCGAATTGCGAAGGTCTGCACGTCTGCCCTATTGCGCAGAGTGAATATACTAACACCTCGTAAATACTGGGAATACACAAATCGAAGCGCTTTATTTTGAATTCCATCCAGTTGGTTGAGAAGATAAATTTGGTGTGGTTTCCGAAAAATACTGCCGTATTCAAGGATTGGCCACACAAGGGCTTTGCAACTTGTTAGTCTGACTTAGGCAGGTGCTAGAGCAAGTTTTATGCGAAGATAACCCAACAGTTTGTATGCTTTTGTGCACGTATTGTTAATGTGATCGTCCCATTTAATGTGTTCGTAATGGGAACGCCCAAGTATTTCCCTGAAGCAGCCTCAGCTACGTGTAGCCTCATTAGCCGATACACAAATTTCGAGGGCGCTCTCGTTCAGGTAATATGCATGTACGAAGTTTTTATTAGCTTTATTTCCATTCCTTCATAATGACACCATGTCAAATTGTTAATGAGGGAGGCATTTAGCCGCATTTGATCATCTATTGTTCGTACTGTGGTATAAATGACGCAGTCATCCGCAAATAGTCGGTCGCACTGTTACATTAGGCTCAAAGTAAGAATGAATGTCGTTAACGAAAATCAGAAATAGAATTGGGCCTAGCACAGACCCCTGTGGAACGCCTGAGTGAACGTCTAACACCCCCGATTCAGCAACATTTATTTTAACGTACTGGCTGTGCTTTGAAAGGAAGGCGGCTGTCCATTGTACTATACTTGTTTGAATACCGATAGCCTTCGATTTGTAAATTAGTTTATGATCGGGTATCTTGCCAAATGCTTTAAAAAAGTGTATAAATATTGCATCCGATTGAAGTCTCGAGTTAATTACGGTAGAAAAGTCATGCACGATTTCGAGAAGTTGAGTTATGGTAGGAAGGCCTTTACGAAATCCGTATTTTTTTTGGAGTAGAATATTGTCTTCTAAGTAGGTGCTGATCTCCTTGTTGGTAATATGTTCCGTCATTTTTCAACAAAAACTAGTGAGCGAGGTGGGCCTGTAGTTGTACCACAAGTAACCTGCTGCTCCCTTTATGAAAAGAAGGGATATAAGCACGAAGCCAGTCTATCGGCAAAGTGGCTGTTTAAAGTGACGCTACAAAAATTGCATGCATAAAAGGGGTTAGTTGTTCTGCGCAACGCCGGAGAAAAGCATTCGGAAGATTGTCAGGACCCAAAGATTTTTTTACCGTCAATCAGTAGCAATAAGTCAAGTATTACATCATGAGTTTTGACCAGTTCCGGCATTGATAACGCCAACTCCAGCACTGATTCAATTTCTGCAAGCTCACGAGTGTGTGTAAAAACGGATTGGAAGTGCCGGTTAAATGTGTTAGAGATACTGTGAGCTTCATCTGCTATAGTTCCGTTTATATCGATCTGAGTCACGTGGTCCTCACGCTTAGATAGAAAGCGCCAGAACTTTTGCGGATTTTGGGTCATGAAATTCGTTAGTGTCGTTGAAAGAAAAGACATCTCTTGAATTTCTAATAGATGTCCTTAGCTCATCGGAAAATCGGTGAATATCATCACGAGGAGGGTTTTTTTTCCACATCTTTTGCAGCCTTCTTTTCAGGTGGATCACATCACGCGTAATCCATGGGTTTCTTCTCTTTGTACGTCTGAGTCGTGTGGGAACGAATTTGTCCTCACAATATTTATTGTCCTTTAGTTTCAGCCATAGATTATTCACTGTACGGTGATTTTTATTGGAATAACATTCTAGTGCTACTTCAAGGTGGTCAATATTGCTAACATGACAAGCTACGTTGTAGTTTTTAACAGCTACGCACATTTTCGAAATTGGTAGGCTGTAACCGACAGTGACTGCTAGAAGAATAATTTTGTGATCAGATATGCCATCTTCTAGCTTGACATCAGCTGTTAGACGGTTAGAAACAAAGGCGGGAACTAGTATTGAGAATGTGCGCCTCTAACATAGCGAAATGACCGCGAGCGCATCACGAGCGTGGCATGTAGTCATGTTCTTGCATGACGCGTATGTTATGATTATAATGTTTTCCCTAATCACATATCTTCATCATCTATTCACGTCACGTACTACCAAATTTGGTATGTGTGAAGGTATAGAAACGACTGCGAGCACATTGTGAGCGTGGCATGTAGTCATGTTCCTATATGACACACATGTCATAATTATGATGTTTTAGCCAGTCATATACTTTTGTCATCTATTCAGGTCACGTAATATCATCATTGGTATATCTGAAGCAACCGACACGACCACGAGCGCATAATGAGCGTGCCATGTAGTCATATCATGTTAGCATCAACCATATACCTTCATCATCCGTTCACGTCACGTAATGCCAGATTTGGTACGTGTGAAGCTAGCGAAACGATTGAGAGCGGATTATGAGTGTTGCATACGTATTCATGTTTCTATATGATATGTCATGATTATTATGTTTGAACCAGTCATATACCTTCGTCATTCTTTCACGTCACGTTATACGAAATTTGGCATATCTGAGGCTAGCGACAGGACCACAAAAGTATGATGAGCGCGGCATACAGTAATGTTCTGACATGACATGCATGACAAGATAATCATGTTTGTCTGACTACACGCCATCTACACGTTATTGAAGGAAAAAATTAATTGAATTCGCCAAACGCTTAAAGAAGCCAATAAAGTTGTCAGTGGACAAACTGCGCATTGATGACAAGACCTACATGTATGATCACGAAGCGGATTCCGTTATGCTTCACAAAACATAGCAAAGAAAGCATGCACACGCAACGGAACCTAAGTGTTCAGATTACTATAACAAGTCACCATTCGTGCAGTTATGTTTTACTAACATTCGCAGCCTTATACCCAAACGCGATCAGCTTTGCTCGTTCTTAGAAGATAGTAACCCTGACATTTTAGCAATAACAGAGACTTGGCTTCATTCTGATATACCCGATCACGAGCTTCTCCCCGATAACAGCGCCTACAACATATTTAGGCATGACCGCGATAAAAAAGAGGCGGTGGCATTCTACTAGCTATTGAAAAAACACTGTCATCCTTTTGCGTCAATATAGACTCCACTATTGAAATTGTATGGACTGCATGCATCACATCAGCAACAAAAATATTGATAAGTGTCTGCTATCGCCCTCCCGACTCGGATAACTCGTTTGTAGAAGAGCTGCGCAAAAGTGTTGATTCCGAAATTCGACAATGCTCTCCTGATAATATATACTTACTCGGCGACTTTAATTTTCCCCAGATTGATTGGTTTCTCCTAACTTCTACCTGCCACGAAGCAATGGAATTTGTAAGTCTAACCCTAGATTATAACCTGTTTCAAGTTGTCAAGGAACCGACTCGTGGTACAAACATTTTAGACTTAATTTTAACTAATATTAATGAGACTGTTAGTTCTATTCTGCACGTAGATGGTTTCAGTGACCATAAGCTACTTCAAATAACACAGCTTCCCAACCCACGTATTAGATAGCACTGTTAAAAAAATTCGGGACTATAACAGAGGTAATTACGAAGGCATAAATGATGAATTGGAAGCTTTTTACGATCAGGTTTTTCTTCCATCTTTCCCGTACCGATCAGTCAATGAAAACTGGATTCTCTTCAAAAACAAAATCATTACATTGGTTGATAAATATATTCCCCTAATTTCTATCTCTAACGACAATAAAAATCCCTGGTTTAACAAAACGCTAAAGTCTCATAGATCAAGGAAGAAGCGGCTTTACAAAATTGCAAAACGCACTTCGAGCCCTTCAGATTGGGAAAAGTACAAGGGTTCTTTGAAAGAGTACTGCTCTCTTGTAAGCAAAGCGAAATCTAAATATTTTACACACGATTTGCCTTCCATGTTAACTACTAATCCGAAAAAATTCTGGCAAGTAATTTCCCCTCACAATGCTACCACATCTGTCAGTATACAAGATGCTAACCACATGCGTCTATCAGATGTAGATAGCGCTTCAGTGTTGAACTCATTTTTTTCATCTGTGTTCACGTGTGAAGATCATTCCAGAGTGCCTGAAGTTCCTGAGTTTGATTATACATTCATGACACCTATTGACGTCAGCACTGAAGGGATTGCGAATCTTATTAGAAAATTTAAATTATCAACTTCTTCAGGCATTGATAACATTAGTTCTAAGGTGCTCAAAAACACGTCATTATGCTCAAGTAAAATCCTGTACCGCATCTTCACGCAATCTTTATCAACAGGGCAACTGCCGGCTGATTGGAAAATAGGTAAAGTTGTTCCCTTATTTAAAAGTGGCAATAGATACTCACCAGAAAATTATCGCCCCATATCATTAACATGCATTTGCTGCAAGATGCTTGAGCATATCATTTCTTCGCACATTTATTGTCATTTAGAAACCAATAACTTCTTTTTTGAGAATCAGCATGGATTCAGGCGAGGTTTTTCTTGCGACACCCAATTACGGGAATTTACCACTGATCTTCACTTCAATATGGATAATAATTTACAAACCGACTGCATTTTCCTAGATTTTTCTAAAGCATTCGACCGCGTACCTCATTCCCGTCTGATTTCAAAATTAACAGAACTTCGTTTAGATTCGCTAACCTTATCGTGGATCCGTAACTTTTTGTCTTTTCGAAAGCAGTTCACTCTGGTTAATTTATTTATTTCAGAAGTACTGCCAGCCTCACACATGAGGCCTTAGGCAGGGGTGGGTGATACAAAAAAGGAAACATATGAAGATACAACAGGAAAGGAAACATGTCACGTAGAGCTACATCATCAAGAACTAGTGCATCAAAGAAAAACGCTAGTACTTACACAATTGTGGTGGTTTGCGCGTACACGTACAAAAAAAAAACTATGATGACAAACATCTGTACACTCAGAACTAAGAAACAAACATCATATAACAATTAAAAAATCGGTAACATCTCAAAAATACAACGCATTGATATGAGAAAAGTGATAGAAAGTGGAACATAAATAGAAGCCTGTTCAGCATGCGCGGTGGAATAATAGAGGGCGAAGCGCAAAGAAAGATCAAAGTCAAGTGGGTTGCTGGTGTTTAAGTTTTTCCACGAACGACTGAACGGTCTCGCAGTTCACCAGATCGGCAGAAAGAGCATTCCAATCAGTGACAGTGCGTGCAAAAAATGAGTTTTTAAAGGCTTTCGTTTGACAGGAATATTCCTTCAGTTTTTTTGGATGCTCGGAACGAGTTGATCGGCGGTGAACCGTGTTTATGTACGCGTGCTTGTCTATGCGTAGCTTGTCGTGGTAAAGCAGAAGCATGTACTTTAATCGATCGTGTTGCCGTCTTGCCTGCAATGTATCCAAGTCAGCTTTTTTTAACAGTTCACTGGGTGACGTAAGAGCACTGTAACGATTATATACAAATCGGATTGCTTTTCTTTGAATCATTTCAAGTGTTTTATTATTTACTTGGCTATGAGGGTCCCAAACCACAGATGAGTGCTCGAGGATTGGACGGATAAAAGTTTTATACGCAATTAATTTTAACTTTGGAGTAGATTTGCGCAAAGAACGTCTTAGAAATGCTAGTTTCTGTAAAGCTTTCTTTTCAATGTAGGCAACATGCTCATTCCACTTAAAATCTGCACTTAATACAACCCCCAAATATTTATAGGTTTTAACAAACGATAGTTTTTAACCATTGATGGAATACGAGTGTTTCAAAGGAAGCCGCTTGCGCGTAACGGTCATAGCAACCGTTTTCCTTTCATTAATCTTCATTTGCCACACTGCACACCAAGAAGATATTTTTGTTAACGCTGCGTTTAAAAGAACCTGGTCGTCTGCACTACGTATTTCCTGATAAAGAATGCAATCATCTGCAAATAACTTGATAGAAACCGGGATGTCATTGGCGATGTCGTCTCTAAATACTAAAAAAAAGAAGTGGCCCAAGCACAGAGCCCTGAGGGATTCCCGATTTCACCGGTCGTGAATGAGACTGGACGTTATCTATAGAAACTATTTGATTTCGACAAGAAAGGTAGGCCTCAATCCATAAAGTTAATGTGCTGTTTTTTAGTATAGGTTTAAGTTTCGCGAGAAGTTTTGGATGCGACACACGATCACATGCTTTTTCGAAGTCTAGGAAAACCATGTCAATCTGGCCTTGCCTATCTAGAATAGCTGCAATGTCATGAACGGTTTCCAACAGTTGTGTGATGGTTGAGAATCCTTTTCGAAAGCCGTGTTGTCGGTCATTGATTAAATTATTTTCCTCGAGAAAAACTGAGAGATGCTTAAATATAATATGTTCTAATACCTTCGCACATGAGCAAAGCAGAGAAATTGGTCTATAGGCGGAGACGAGAGATGTGTTAGGTGATTTGTGTATAGGGATAATTTTTCCGAATTTCCAGTCATCTGGAAGCGCGCGCTGTGACATTGACTTCTGAAAAATGATGCACAAAAACTTCGAGCACCATTCAGCATACCTCACAAGGAACGCGCTAGGTATGCTATCAATACCAGGCGTCTTTTTTGGGATCTATGTTAAGAAGCAGAGACAAGATTCCTTCCTCAGATATTGCAAGGCCACTTATTGGTGGGATATCATGAAGCGTTTTTGGACATGGCCTTCTCCCATCGTCATCAGTAAACACTGAACAAAAAAACGTGTTAAATGATTCCGCAATAGTTTTTTTATTAGTTACGATAGTCCCATTTACACATATATTATGGAAACGCTTTTTTTGGGGGGCAAAATGCTGCCAGAATTTCGCTGGGGATGACAGCAAGAAGTTTTCTAAAGTGACGTTATAGTACTGATATTTTGCTTCCTTGATACTGTCTTAATTCTTTACGCACGTTACTGAGTTTAAGCATGGTCGATGGAGTGGGGTTCTGACGATGCTGTTTTCTTATTCTGTTTGCCTTTCGCCCCAAACGAACAACTGGCATTGTAATCCATGGGCTAACATTTTTTTATTATTTTCACTTTTTCTGGCACAAAGTCATGAACGCACTGCAACACAAGGTTTTTGAAGAAACACAAAAGGTTGTTAACAGTACAAGTACTACATTCAGAAAGTAATGTGAATCGAGAAAATTGTAAGTCTAATGTGTCTAGTATTTCTACGTCTTTTGCGCGCGAGAAGACAGACACCACGCGTTCTTCCCTCTTGCCTTTTGAAACGTCATTAAGATTAATGCACATGTAAACCAATTTGTGATCAGATATTCCATCAAGCACATTGGTGTCTGCCACACGACGCAGCATGCTGTTGCTAACGAAAAAAAGATCCAGAGTTGTAGCAGTAGCATTCTGTACGCGGATCGGTTGCTTAACTAGTTGAGTTAGATCATGAAAAAGGACTATATCGACTAAACGTTTCGCTGTATTTGAAGATGGTACAGGAAAATCAGTATCCCATATAACTGAGGGAACGTTGAAATCACCGCCAACTATTATATTACTAGAGCAACTGTGGACCATGCAAAGAAATTCATTAGGCTTATCAAAGAATGCTTCGTCTGTACCTGGGGGGCGGTAAAAAGCGCCGACTATGAACTTAAGATCGCCTGTATCTACTTTCACAATTACGCATTCAAGACCTGGTATATCGGCTAATCTTTCAACTTGTAAGGTTTCCTTAAATATGATTGCAACTCCGCCGCCTCGACTACTCCTATCTTTGCGATAGATGCGGTAACCCATGGGGCGTGATCTCGTCGTCACTAACGTCGGTGCGAAGCCAGGTTTCAGTAATTATCAAAAGATGAGGGTGGTACGTTAACACAACACTGTCTAAATCATCGCTTTTTGCTAGAATACTATGGGCGTTAATATTTAGGCATCGGAAAAGTCCCCCGTTCTTGTCGTTTCATTTGTTGCGAGTTGCTCTGGTAAGCGGTCTGCTCGCAGAGACCATTCCACGCTGGACTTCATCTAATGTTAGCAATCGATTGTCAATCTTAATTTTGTCATGTACAAGTTTAACCTTTGTGCCCGATTTCCTAATATCTGAAGTGCTGTTCCATAGAAGCTTCCTGACGTGCCGAGTGCTTGCAGAGAAATCCTCCGAGACTGAGATTCCCTTCCCTTTTAATTTGAATCAACTTTTGAGAACGTTAACTTTTTCCCTGTGGTCGAAAAACTTCACGATCACTGGCCGATTTTTACCATGCTGCCTTCGCCCTAGCCTATGAATTCGCTCGACTGAGTTTACGTTCACGTCTAAAGAATGCCTGAACACATTGCAGACTACACTATCCATGAGGTCATCATTCTTTTCCGGTATGCCGAACACAACAAGGTTGTTACGCCTGCTTCTGTCCTCCAAATCAACACTTACGTTCTAAGTGTTGAACCGTATTTTCCAGGCTGCGAAGTTTATCGCTGAATCCTTTGATTATCTCAGAAGTTTCTTCCACACTTTTTAATTTCAGCTCGATATCATCAAGCCTTTTTTGAATGTTGTTTTTACCTTCAATCAACTGTGACAACAATTCCGCAGTGGAGGGTCCTGGATTGGATTCAATGTCCTCGCATAGCATCAGTAGGGACAAAAACACTTGCTTAATGTTACAACACAAGGTATACAAGCTACGTGGGCACGTCAGCTGGACGAAATAACGATTGCTAGTTTTAACGGATGATACTTCGTTACTAACCTGCACGTAGAAAAGAAGCGGCTTGAACATGGTGCTACAAGATGACCAGCCGACGTGCCCACTGAAAGAATCCGAGGATGGGGGGCGTCTTTTATCCACTTGAGTTGACGTTGATGGCGCTGGAAGCAGCGTTGCCCAACCCTCGTCGATGATGACTGGCGCTTGCGCGGAAGTAGTATTACGTACTTCGATGACGAAGTTGGTCGCATCTTGATGTGCGCTGGCCATTGCTGTTGCACCGCACAGGAGTATCTGCACGTAGAAAAGAAGCGGCTTGAACATGGTGCTACAAGATGACTAGCCGACGTGCCCACTGAAAGAAACCGAGGATGGGGGGCGTCTTTTATCCACTTGTGTTGACGTTGATGGCGCTGGAAGCAGCGTTGCCCAACCCTCGTCGATGATGGCTGGCGCTTGCGCGGAAGTAGTATTACGTACTTCGATGACGAAGTTGGTCGCATCTTGATGTGCGCTGGCCATTGCTGTTGCACCGCACAGGAGTATCTGCACGTAGAAAAGAAGCGGCTTGAACATGGTGCTACAAGATGACCAGCCGACGTGCCCACTGCCTCTTCCTTTCCAATTTCCGATGTCACCTCCGAAGTGCCCCAGGGTAGCGTCTTGGGGCCACTACTTTTTCTAATCTACATTAATGATCTTCCAACAAATATTTCTTCGTCAATACGGCTTTTTGCTGACGATTGCATTCTATACCGTTCTATAATTAGTACCGATGACCACCTTGCTCTCCAAAAAGACCTTAATCTCATTAACAACTGGTGTGGTGCATGGCAAATGGCTTTAAATTTATCAAAATGTAATGTAATATCTTTTAGTCGAAAAAAATTAACTGTTGAATTTCATTACACCATAAATAATTCCAACGTGTCACGGTCATCTTCGTATAAGTACCTCGGCGTTAATTTCACTTCTAATCTTACTTGGGCGACACATGTAACCTACATATCTGCAAACGCATCAAGAACACTGGGATACTTACGACGAAACCTACGAAACGCGCCAAATAACGTCCGCAAACAAGCTTACTTAACCTTTGTTCGCCCACAGCTGGAATTTGCATCACCCATATGGTCCCCCTTCCAAGCCTATCTCAATAACCAGCTAGAAGCTGTGCAAAACAGGGTGGCACGGTTCATTTCACGTATTTACAGTCGCCCCTCGAGCGTCACACAAATAAAACATGACCTTTCATTACAGCATCTAGACATACGGCGCACAGTTGCCCTCCTGTCTTTGCTTCATAAATATATTCACGCGTCCAGGCCACCACCCTTCCCACTAACAGCACCATTGCGCATGTCTAAACAATTTCACAATCAGTGAAGCATCACACGCATCTTTGGAAAAACTAAATCATTCAATTCATCGGCTTTGCCTCGTCCCATAGCACTCTGGAATGACCTACCCGACGTCATTGTCAATTTAACTAATCATGAAAATTTTCGCGAGAAATTAATGATACATCTATCTCAATAGCATTTTATAACCTCCTTGAAATCTGTTTTTGTTCTTTGTGCTTTTTTGCGGCTGGAAAATTCTTGTTGTTGCTTGAAGCCCTTCTTTGTTATTTGTGTACCCACTGTTATTAGTTGCAATGTTATTACTTGCTTTGTATTTTTATTAGTTATTAGTTATTAGTTGCTCTGTAGTTGCTTTGCTTTGTAGTTGCTTTGTATTGTGGCAGAAGTATCACCCACTAGCATTCTTTCCTATGTACCCCCCTTACTCTATGCTCTGTAATAGAGCCTGTAAGGTATTTTAAATAAAAAAATAAAGCAATCATATACCTTCATATAAATAAATAAACAAGTAAATCATCCATTCACGTCACATAATACCAAATTTGGTATGTCGGATGCTGGCGAAACGACTGCAAGCGTATCGTGAGCATGGCATAAGTCATGTTTCTATATGACACGCATGTCATGATTATCATAATTCAGCCAGTCGTATACCTTCATCATTTATTCAGGCCATGTAATACCAAATTCGGTATGTTTGAAGCTAGCGAAACAACCGCGAGCGCATCATGAGCGTGGAATGTAGTCATGTTCTTACAAAACGCGCATGTCAAGATTATCCAGTTTGCCCCGATCATATAGCTTCATCATCCATTCACTTCGCGTAATGCCAAGTTTGGTATGTATGAAGCTAGCGAAACGACTACGAGTGGATTACGAGCGTGACATGTAGCCATGTTTATAATGACACGCGTGTCATAATTATCATGTTTCAGTCAGTCATATGCCTTTGTCATTCATTCCCGTCACGCTATACGAATTCTGGTACGTCGGAAGCTAACGACAGGACCGCGAGAACATGATGGACGTGGTATTTATTCATAATCTTACATGACACGCATGTCAAGATTGTTATGTTTGCAACAATCATATACCTTCATCATCCATAATGCACCTCACGTAAAACGAAATTTGGTAAATGTGAAGCTATGTAAACGACTGCGAGTGCATCATGAGCGTGGCATTTAGTCATGTTCCTATATGACACGCATGTCAAGATTGTCATGTTTGATCAAGTTGTGGGATAACTTAACAGTAATGTTTCCGCGCTGAAGGTTCTACAACGACTGCCCCTCAATCGGGGCACACACACAGTTTTCTTGCTTCTTTCGGGCGAGAGCGTTCTTATCGCCGGCGCCCGTGTTTGGAGGCGTCGCCGCGACGCGCAGGCGCAGAAGCGGCGCCGACGCGTTTCGCCACACAGTTTTATACCATCATGAGCCATTAACGTCACTTAATACCAAACTTGGTAGGTGTGAAGCTAGCGAAACAGCTTCCAGAGTATCATAAGCGTGGCATATAGTCATGTTTGATTACGTGGCATATAGTCATATGACACGCATGTTATGATTACCCCGTTTTAGATGGTAATTTACCTTCATCATTCATTACCGTCACGTAATACCAAATTTGGTACGTGTTAAGCTTGCGAAACGACTGCGAGCGCATCATGAGTGTGGCATGTAGTCATGTTTCTATACGCCACGGAAGCCCTGATTATCATGTTTCTACCAACTATATACCTTCTTCATTCATTCACGTCACGTAATACCAAGTTTGGTATGTGTCGAGCTAGCGGGGATTTGCCGCCAAATGATTGTCACTGACCAAGCCTGTTTTGTTGCTTTTTAAATATATACCCCAGCGATCGAGGTGAAGTGACATATCAACCTTCCTCATTCGTGCTTTCCAATACATCGATTCCCACAGTACGCGGGATCAGCCAAATTTTTCGATGTTTCGCAATGTATGTCTCTAATGTAATAAGCCCAGGACCTCGCGTTTTCTCCCCCATGAGGTCAGACCTGTTGTGCCCTGAAGGCGGTCCAGCCGGTTAGCAACGCACAACGCGTCGTATTTCTTAAGTTTGGGGAGTTTATTGCTAATGCTACGATTGTAATTATAAAGGTTTGTTTTGTTTTTATTTTACTGCTGGAATGATTAGGAGCGTGATCGGCCTCAATGAACGACGAGGCTGCTTGCAGGTCTATGAAGAACACTTCATGAAAAACATGGTTGATTGATTGATTGATTGATATGTGGGGTTTAACGTCCCAAAACCACTCTATGTTTATGAGAGACCCCGTAGTGGAGGGCTCCGGAAATTTAGACCACATGTCATGAAAAACATGGATAAACCAGCATTCACACACAGAAAACAAACAAAGCGAACCACAAAAGCAGAGGCATAACGACCAGAGTCTCTAAGAAGCGAATCGTCCTTTTGGTAGTTCATCTCAGCGGATGGAGGCTCAGCTTTCAGACAGATAAATACGCCAGACGATGCGAGTTAAAGAGTGACGCGGGATGGCTTCAGAAAGTTCGACAACGCCTTGTGCGAGGTGACGAAGAACGTCTTGCCAAAGGGAAGCGTCGGAGGTGGATGACGTCAGCGGCCACGAGAAGCCCGTAGCACCAACTCGCGAATCGCGTCTCAGAGCGCTGACACTGCATCTAACTTAGCCCGACTCCATTTGTCTATTTTTTTTTGCCCACCAGTCCTCCTGTTCCAGTTTCTTCCGCACATGCCCTCAGCGTCTTCTTCTTTCATCACCGAACACACAGACGTACACGCTCGTTGGTGCGCATACCGCACAGGCCCTCACTCAAGTATTTTGATCATTCGGCAAGATGAGCAAAAGGCGAAACACGCGGGTCACATTTGGGCACAATGCATTTCACACTCTAAGCCACACACACTCTACACTGTAACGGCATAACCTTGACCCCAATGTTTGTACACGGCTCCTATTCTGCGCTGATATTTCCGCCACCCTTAATATACTGAACAATGAACACGTATTCTTGCAGTGTTAAGCACCAATTGGGCACTGTAGAATTCACATATTCAGCTGGTCCATGTACTCAAGCGGTTGGTGATCCGTCTGCACTATAAAATGTTTGCCATAGAGGTACATATGAAATCTTTGTATGGCCCACACCAAAGCCAAGCATTCTCTCTCAATAGTTGAGTAACGCATCTCTCATGCAAGAAGCTGCTCGCTGGCATATGCTACAGGTAGTGTCATGCGCTTGCATCAGCACTGCCCCTATGTTTCTTCAGAGGCATCAGACCTCAATATGAATGTTTTGGAAAAACCTGGTGCTTTCAACATTGAACTCATGGCGAGAGCACGGCGGAGGCCTTCAAATGCTGCATTCATCTCGTATGTCCATTCGATTTTGTTCCTTTTTTTGTTTTTTTAATGGCTCGTACCAGCGGCTCAGCTATCCCCACGTACATTGGATTATTGTCTTCGTAGTATCCGGCTAGCCCAAGGAATGACCACATTTCCTTCTTTGTCTTTGGTCGACGGGCAGAGAGTAGTTTTTCCACCATTGCCTGCAGCGGAGACATATTTCCTTCACCAACACAGTGCCTAAGAAAAACTACATTGTGCAGACCAATCTCGCATTTTCGTGCCCTAGCACTAAGATCAGCTTGCTTGATTATTTCTAAAAGTTATCCGAGAGTTTCTGCATGCTCATCCCACTTACCAGTTGGGACAATTATGTCGTGTATATAGTGTTGCACCCGGTTTAAGTTACGGAACAGTATCCTCATCAATAGTGTAAACACCACCGATGCCGTTTTGATGACGATTGGCTTAAACTTGAACTGGTAGAGCCTGTGGACTGCGTACTAAAAGCAGTTTTCACCTTAGATTCCCTTGATATCTTTTTCACATATCCAACTTGAAAAAATATTGTTGTTTCCAACTTCGGCAAAACCAACGTCAGTCCGCGGCATGGGCTCAGCGTCGGATTCAAGTATGCTGTAGATCTTGCGAAAATCACTGCAGGCCCTAAGTGAGTTGTGCGCCTTTTTAACAACCACCGATGATGGACTGTATGATGATGTATTATTATAATTTCTGTATGATCCCAATTTCTAATGACTGAAATTTTATTTGACACATAGACTGCACCAATCTGTTTATTTCTGGTTTCTCGTCTGTTTTCACAATCGAACCATCCATGCCTTTCCCTGCGTATTTCACGCCTTCAATGCCTGATATAATTTTTCCCCAGTCGGAATATCTGCACTAAATGACGAACAAGTTATTCTCATCAGCCGATGTTGATGAAGTCACTTCTAAGTTATTGAAAAACACCAAGAGCATATCTTCTATTTACCCAACCCAGCAGTTCTCGCAATAATTATCATCACACTCTTTCAGACGAGTGGAAAAGGAGCAAGGTTGTTCCAGTGTACAAATCAGGTAACCGTGAATCACCACTGAGCTATCGCCCCATATCCATCACTAGCATACCTTGAAAAATCATGGAACACGTCATATTTTCACAGGTTATGAGTTTTCTTGACAGCAATCACTTTTTCCATCCGTCACAGCATGGCTTCCGAAAGAATTCATGTGAAACCCAACTAGCCTCAATTCTGCACGACCTCCACTCAAGGTGCATTTGGGACACCTTGGACGAAAAGCCAGAAGAGAACTTTTAACATGCTTCAACAACTCTTGGCTCAGCGGCAGTGTTCCCGAGAATGGAAAGTAAGTCGATTATTACCACTTCTGAAATCGGAAAAATCACCGTTTGACTTGATAGCGTATCGCCCTATTGCCCTCGCAAGCTGCCTCGGAAAAGTGATGGAAAGAATGGTTCTATTTCGTCTCGAGTGATACTTGGAACAATACACCAAATACCCTTCTTGCATGGCAGACTTTCGTCGGGGCCGCTCCTCCACCGAGTGTGTCCTTGACGTATCGAAATTTGTTCAGCAAGAAAAAAGTCGCAAGCGCATATCACTGGCACTCTTTCTTGATGATAATATGGCTCACGATGCCAACCTCACTTCTCTCGCAGCAATGGGCATTGGAGGACGAATGTTTCAATGAATAAAAGATTATATAACTGGCAGGAGTTTCTTTGCGCAAACGGATGAGGGTACAACTGCTGAACATTACGCCTACTGCGGAGTACCTTAGGGAGGTGTTTTAAGCCCCACATTGTTCGATGTTGCCCTCATGGGTCTGGTCAAGGTTCTGCCAATGTCGGTGTGCCTATCCATATACGCCGATATTTGCCTCTGGAGAGCTGCAGTTACTCGCCCTCAGGTGCGTGCACGAATACAGCGGGCAGCAACCCTCACAACAGCCTACCTTCAGAAACAAGGCTTAACTATATCAACTGTGAAGAGCGCGTTGACGGCGTTTACACGCAAACCAATGACGCGATACCCTGTTTACATCAAGGAGGATAGTGTCAAATATGCACGGACGCATCGTTTCCTGGGCATAATAATCGACAGAAGGCTTTCGTGGAGCCCGCATTGTGCGTACTTGAAGAAAAGACTGCTATCTATTGTGCATATAATGGAATTCATGTGCGAGAAAGCATGGGGAACTTTTGTGGCCTCCATGCTACAGCTGTACGGGGCCCTATTTCTGGATCTATTGCGCTACAGCTTGCCGGTACTGACTAACACTTGCAAATCCAATAATTATTCATTGCAGAGTTTTCAGGGTCAGGCGCTGTGTCTATAGGACTGCCCCGGCGCGCTTCTACTTATGCCACAATCAAGCTTGCCAAAGACCATCCGATCAGGAGATATAGAGTTGTGGATTGCCTCAGAGCACACATTCGACATGCTAGCCGTGTCCCCGACCACCACTTGGCCCTTCTACCCTCCGGAAAACCACGTGCTACGTTTTCAGACGTCATAGCCAAGCACCTAAACAGCATTTCATCGGGATATACGCCAGCTACGAGAATGGCATGTCCTTTGTGGTGCCTCGACCAGCCGCAAGTACGTCTAGAAATTCCGGGTATCAAAAAGAAAAGCAATCACTCCAGAGTAGCATTGAAGCAAGCAACACTGCTAATATTACATGAGTTGTACTTGGACCGAACGCAGATATACACTGAGGGGTCCGTCTCGTCCAGCAGCTTATCAAGTGCCGCTGTAATTTCGGCTGCAGCAATGACAATCAAATTTAAGTTGTCGCATATGACTACATCTATGGCATCAGAGCTTGCTGCTATAAGGGCTGCTTTACAATATCTTGTTCAAGAGCGTCCAGGAAAATGGGTCATATTCTGGGATTCGATGGCAGCGCTTCAGAGTTTGCAGTCTGCCATGTGTAGGAGGAGTCATGAACAATTGGTACATAAAATAAGACATTGCCATCAAGAAGCTCTAGCACGAGGGCATGATATTATAAATCAATGGCTGCCTTGACATATCGGTATTACCGGAAATCAATTAGCCGATGATGCAGCCGACTCGGCCCATAAAGGAACCCGTGTGGTCCCGATTCCTCTATCAAGGAATGATCCAGCAAGACAACTTTACCTGCTGGCCCGAGATCTTACACGCACGTTCTGGTCGTCTACAAACTTCCAAAGGTGTCAATTATATGAACTGGATCCTTCGCTCAAGATAAAGCTACCATCACAACTTTCCCTCTCCGATGCGACACTGTTATGCCGCCTTTGGTTGGGTGTTGCATTCACAATGGTGTACTCATTTCGGATTGGTATGACAGACACTTCTACATGCGACTACTGCGGAGCTAAGAGACCATTGAACACGTCCTGTGCAGCTGCGCTTGCTACGACACACAGCGATGCCAGCTCTGGATGGTTTTGAATCAACTTGACTGCAGACCATTTTGCGTGCAGAAGATTCCAGGACCTTGGGCATCTGCCTCAGTTGCGCAGAAAGTGACTAAAGTGCTCCTACTTTACTTAAAGTCAACAAACCTGAGCGACCGCCTGTAGACTGTGTGTGCTCCCCCGAGTGTGTTCATGATTGTATGTACCTTCTTATCTCTCTACAACCTCTTTTCTCCCCATCATATCCCTTCCCAGTGCAGGGTAGCAAACCGGATGTGCGTCTGGTTAACCTCCCTGCCTTTCTTTGCATCTTTATCTCTCTCTCTCTCCACTCAAGCCTTGATCATAACACTGTAACGGAACTTATTTTCCTTGACTTTGCGAAAGCACTCGGTGAAGTACCTCACCAAAAATTATTATTCAAACTTTCCCACTTAAACTTACACCCCAACGTCCTAAATTAAATAAAGGAATTTCTTAGTTAGCGATCACAATCTGTGAACAATAACAATACTGCTAAATTTCTACCCGTACGTCAGGAGTCCCGCAAGATTCTGTTTTATGTCCCCTCTTATTCTTAATATACATAAATGATATACCATCCTATGTACCATCTAACATTCGTTTGTTCGCAGACGATTGCGTCCTTTATGGATCTATCATTACCAATGACTACATTTCATTGCAGAATGACATAAATAACATTAAAACTGGTGTGATCCGTGGATGATGGTCTTGAATACAAATATATGCAAATTCATGTTCATTTCTCGCAGACATCATTGGGATCACATCACTTTTACAATCAACGACACCCCCGTTGACCATGTCAACTCATGCAAGTACCTAGGCCTTACAATCACGCATGATCTCAACTGGTACTCCCATGTGACTACCTTCACTTCATTTGCAAACAAAACTTGAGGGTTTCTCAAACGTAACCTTCACAATTCTCTTCAACCTTTGAAACTACTCGCATATAAAACATTGGTCAGGACTTAGCTGGAAGATGCATCGCCCATATGGAATCCTCATCAGAACTACCTCAACAACGCCACAGAGTCTGTGCAGAGTCGCGCAGTAAGGTATATTCATTCATCATTATTATACAACATCAGTGCTTCATTTTAAAAGCAAATTCTGAGTTGGAATCGATGGCTAATCGATGGCTAAGCGTCGTCGTATCACAAGCTTATCATTATATCACAACTTCTTCAAACAGTTCACTTCGTCACACACCTTACACTTTTCGTCCTTCACGCATTTCGCTGCACATAGGCCATTCATACAACGTTGCTCGCCCAAGTGCGCACACTGTCGCTTGATCCTCATCAGTTTGCTGTCGCACAGCCAAAGACTGGAACGACCTTCCTAACCACATCGCTTCCGTCGCCACCTTAACTGCCTTCACAGACGCATCAAGATGACTTTTTGTGAACAGTCTCTAATTTCTTTCCTGTTTATATTGTATACCACACCCCTTATGTAAAACCCCTGCGCTGTTTTCAAGGTAAAATAAATGAATTGAAATAAAATGTTGACCTTTCGATTACTCCCATTCTAATCACCTCTTCCACCTACTTCTCGACTACTTCTTCAAGTGCGAACGGAAGAGGATACGGTTGCACATGAATGGGGTTGTGGAAGTCAACTTCACGTGACACTCGACAAGGCCTGTTTTCTCGGGAATGTCGGAAAAAACGTCTCTATATACTTCAATGTGGGCTTTAATATCTTCTTCCTGGGACGAACAAAGGGACTTAGCAAGTTTATTTCCTCCACAGCCTTAGACGTCTGGACATTGAGGCAGGGCATCTCCAGTTCACAGTCATCTTCCACTGCAATGAAAGCACAGTTTAGTTCACTTTTCCTTTCCAAAGTGCGTTCGTGATACTTCTTCAACATGTATACATGGAACAGCTTGACCTTATTGCCTAGGTCCAGCAGAAAATCTCCCACATTCTTTTTGCCAACTACAAGGAAAGGCCCTTTCCATTCGAGAAGCAGCTTGTTCTGTGTCGTTGGCAAGAGGAGAAGCGCTTTGTGTCCAACTTTCAGGTACCGCTTCTTTGCCCTCTTGTCGAAGTAACTCCACTGGCATTCCTCAGCAGTGGTCATCTACTCATGAGCCAACCACACAACCTCTTAAAGTCGGTCTCGCAGGCCAATGACGTACTGGTATGTTGTTTTCACGTCGTCCTGTGCGTATTCGCTAGTCCATAGCTCCTTCAGTACGGATAACAGGCCCCGTACATATCACCCATATATAAACTGAAATGGGCAAAATCCCAAGCTTGCTTGGGGTACCTCTCTATATGCGAAAAGCAGGGGGCTAAGTATCACTTCCATGATTTTGCTTTCCCGTGGCAAAGCTTACGAAGCATCTGTTTCAGAGTGCCGTTGAAGCGTTCCACCATACCTTTGCACATAGGGTGGTAAGGAGTCGTCGTCATCATCTTGGCTGAAAGAAGCTTGGTGACTTGCTGCCTTAGGTCTGACGTGCAGTATATGAGCCCTTGTCCGTTAGAAGTTCCTTTGCGATCCCAACCCGAGAAAATATTTCAAGGAGACCTTCTGCGACTGTGGCTGCGTTAAGTTTTGGTGTCGCCACAGCATCGAGGTATCTGGTAGCAACGTCAACTACCACGAAAATATATCGGTTTTCTTTCGTTGACATAGGCGTAAGGGGCCCATTCATGTCGACGCTGGCGCGTTCGAATGGGGTGTTGATTATTGGCATTTGGCCTAGCCTTGCTTTTCCGACTTTTTCTTTCAGCGCTACCCTATGGCAAATATAACAGGATCGCACAGAGCGTTTTACATTGGCTTGAATTCCCATTTGCATGAGCACGCGGCGGGCCGTACTCGTGCGCTGTTTCATCCAGCGGCCGTGACACTAGAGAGACACGACACCGATTTTGGTCTGCGGGCTGTTTTTAGAAGTGCCTTTTCTCTTGTCGGCAGCCTATGTACACTGCAAATACACAAGCAGTCCACAGGTGGTCTCTCGAAGACCCCACCCGACCCTTGTTGTGCTCTCAGTCTTTCGTTGGCCAATTCTGTAGTCACATTGAAGGCATACCCAATGACGCCCACTAATCTTGCACACCTGCACCTCATTTTCAGCCATGCTCTCCGCTCTGCCATTATACCTCTCCGGCTACACAGCGCAGGCCCCCGCTATATTTCATGGTAACGAGGGACTGGGGTGGTGCACACAATAGGGAAGCGAAGAAAAAGCTTCCGTTGGGTGCTCCAGCTGCCTATTCAGACACCCTGGAACCTAGGAGAGAGCATTGTTAACTCCCCAATATTGTCCGCGTCATGGTCGTTTGAAGAAAAAAGCACGGGGTGAATTTTCGTTCAGCCACCGACCTCCCGAAGACACGCCGACGACAGGTCTGCCGAGATGCGTTTTGCTGGTGCTTTCGCTCTCTCATGTAACATTACGATGAAATGTTGTCTTTGGAGGTGTCGCCTACGTGTGATTGATATGTGAGGTTTAACGTCCCAAAACCACCATATGATTATGAAAGACGCCGTAGTGGAGGGCTCCGCAAATTTTGACCACCTGGGGTTTTTAACGTGCACCCAAATCTGAGTCCACGGACCTATGACATTTCCACCTCCATCGGAAATGCAGCCGCCACAGCTGGGATTCAATCCCGCAACCTGCGGGTAAGGAGCTCAGTACCTTAGCCACTGGACCACCGCAGCGGGGCAGGCGTCGTCATCGTCGTCGGCCAAGTGTGACCATGGGGTCTGGCGGCTTCCTCGGTGGGCGAGTCGTCGGCCGATTGTTTGCGTCTTCCTCGTGTCTTCGGCGGCCTCGTGTCATTGTCGAGTCACCCTAGTGTAAACGCGCCTTAAGGGTCACTCACGGGGCTCCCAAAATATAAAAAAGAGCGCAATATTCTTTCCTGATGTTTCTCGTCCCCCTTGGCGCACTAATGTGACGTAGACAGTAGTTCCTATGACGTCTACAGCGTACATGCTTTCGATTCATTGATATACGTGAAATATCAGTTGTGATTTGCCTCCTGCACTGCTTTGCTATGCAGCCGTCTATCCGTTCTTTTTTGTCTCGCATGAACATCGCGCATGATGTGTTTACAAGTGCGAAGCGGCGATAACGGCATGCAGCCGAGAAGCGCGAAGTCCTGATAAGCTCTAGCGCTTAGTGCTGATATTGTTCACGTGCATTAAAGTACTAAGAGGCGAAGAGGATGTATCGTGTGTATAAAGGAGAGAAGAAAATAACCCTCTCGTCTTTACACATGGGGTGGTGAGTATCCCTTTAAGAAACAACGCGCTCAGCGAAGTTCAGGGAGTGTCAATGACTGCGAGAAGCCAGAACCTTTGGGATGACACTTGTCAGCTGGTAAAGTTCCGCCTTAAACACTAGCGCTCTCTTCTCTCCTGAAGGAAAAGTTCGCCGGTATACATTTCCTCCATTCCCTTCAGGTGCCGGTAAGATCCCGCTTGCCCAGTATCTTACCCTGCACGCGTAATGTCTCGCGTTTGTGATTACGCCCCTGCAGAAAGTTGGTATTTTCTGTTGCGTTGGGATGCCATACGAACATCAATTAAAGCAAAGGAGTTGATGCTAGCAGTTAAGTTCCAGTGACTCACATCAGAATGCCTGAAACCGACAAGCAAGGATGGTGCACAGTACCGCGTAAGTAAACTCGTGTTGCCTGGGCTGGCACTTCTCGTTGGAGTTCACGCGTCCTGAGAAGTCGATTATAATGTACTGTGCTCTGAAGAAGACCGGGGTTCATTCCTTCATCCCCAGTGATCACTCGAGATTTTGTGTGGCATGAGGATGCTCCTTTTCACGGTGGCATAAGTGCTGCAAACATGAATGCACGTACTAGTTAGAGCAGTGTATCTACGGTTTCTGTGTTTTGTAAACAAACTGGCTTGCGCTGAATGACCTACCCCAGTAGACTTCTGGTGCGGCACTTCCGGCAATGCTGCTTCAATGGTTACGGTGGTGTTTTTGTGTGGTGTGGCGCATTTCTTAGGGTGTTTTTGGAGCGGCACCTAGCGACTACACGAAGGGGCTCGAAGTAGCCCACGGCAGGTACAGGCGCGGCCCCCTGCTCCGTATTACCTCTGATAGTGGTCGCACTTATACAAACAGAAAATGCATACATAGCAGAAGTACTTTTTCAGTGAACTTAATTGACCCAGTTGGTTCTGCATGTTGACGATGTGGATGCGATTTGAAGACGCGGACCGGGAATTGACAGTGCACACCTGTCTTTACCCTGTCCACGTTTTCAAAGCGCACCCACATGGTCAAAACTCAGGAGAAGAACTGCTTGATTTATAGTAAGTAGTTCAATTGAGCTTTCCGACTAGAACGGAAAACCTTCCTCCTGTTGAACCCCGAACATACTTGTGCTTTCGTCTCAGAACACAACCATAAAATAAAACGCTTGTTTCTGCGCCTGTGTCACACCGGGTACTTTTTAAATAGATCAGTGGTGATTTGAATCACTCGCGATCCGTTGTGTTCATGTGATTTAGAAATTATAAAAGTACTGATGCGATGACGTCAACTGCGGCTGCAGTGTCACGCGAACTTCAAGGTTTACTGAAGAGTAAGATTTCGAAATTTCTGTTTGAATTTCTAGACATTAGGAGTTTTTTTTCGGGAGACCGGTAAGTTTTTGTGTTGTAATAGTGGTTTTTATGCGTTGGATTGGCTCGTACTTTAATGTTAGTAATTGATTGATTTGTGGAGTTTAACGTCCTAAAACCACCATTTGATTATGAGAGACGCCGTAGTGGAGGGCTCCGGAAATTTTGACCACCTGGGGTTCTTTAACGTGCACCCAAATCTGAGTACACGGGCCTACAACATTTCCACCTCCATCGGAAATGCAGCCGCCGCAGCCGAGAATACTTTAATGTTAGTAGGTGATGTGTTCATAGAGCACACCGATGACCGTCTATGATGAAGTAGAAAAGCAATTTATGTTAATGCGTACTACTAAACTCACGTAGTTTTTTTTTTCTAGAGGAGAGAAGAACGTGTAGCTTTGCAAGATACTAACAAGCGGAATAAACTGAATAATTCTTGATCATTGCAATAATGTGTGTCCCATAAACGTTCGAAATATACGAACATGGCTGCATACGAGGGCATGGATGTGGGCTGTGCAGCATGTTCTGACACATGTGCATCTCCAGGCCAACTTTATTATGTGACTTCGTGATTCACAATGAGCTTTTTCTACAGTTATGTACCCAATCAATGCAGAATGAGCGCAATGTCATGGCTTCATCGTTCTTGTAGCCTAAAAGGCGACAAAGTAGCACGACTTGCGAGTATGGATCACCCCTTCTCTATCTATTGCATTAAACTGTTTCCGTCCTCAAATGCCACTTTCTGTTTTCTATGAATAATGTTTTTAGTGGGAAAGTTACTAACGCTAAACAACCTATTCTCAAGAACGAGAGAGACGGGACGGGCGATTGCGAACGTCTTGTGAGGACATTGTTTGTGCGGAAAATTTTCGATATCTACGAATTTTAGGTTCTGTTAAAATGTAGCATCGACAGAGACCATTCCATTTTGTCATGTCATTTAGTACAAATTAAACAGCGGTTGCGCTATTTAGGGTACTTAGAAAGTTGTAGCGGCCAAGTTTCACGAACGATGGGGGTAGAAACGCAGCGTTCATGCCGTACCTGACGCTTCATCACTCGCAAAACCTAATTTATTCAACCTTTAATGGGCTCAAAGTCGGTTACATCTCGGCAATAAGAAGGGCGTTTATACTAATGACATCTTCACATTTTTGAGTCACCATATCAGATATTCCCTAATTTCCCAACACGTTTGCAGTTCAGTCATACCAACAAAACCTAGAAACGCCCATGTTTTTGTATTTTTTTTTCAAGCGCCTTTCCATTAACAGTCAGCTTTGCAGTGCCGAAACACTTTCAATGATCCGTCACCCTTGATTATGTTCGTGCAGTTCATATTACAAAAAGATTGGCGGCACAGTCGTTTTCCTGTGTCAAGTTTCTCGTACCTGATTTTGCGCTCTTTGTACATTCCTAGGTATGCAGGAAGCGTACAAAACAAGGCAAAGAGCTCGACAGCGCACCGTCTGGATTTGTATAGTAGTCGACCTGCTCGCAGTGTTATGTCATTGCGCTCTGTACGCTGTTGCATTGACGCAGGTCACTCTTGTACTGCCGCATTCCTTCATGGAAGTTCGCAGTTTCTTCAGCGTACGAATCGGGGCAGTCAGCGCACAAGATTTGGCACACTATGCACTGCACTTTTTCCGCAAGTGCACGGTGTCTGGGCCGACGGACGAAACTGCCGATGGTCTCGTTGGACATTCCGTCTCGATGGACATTCAGTCTCGGTTGAACATTCAGGCTTGTTGGACATACAGTCTCGGTTAGACATTCAGTCTCGGTTAGACATTCAGTCTCTTTGGACATTCAGTCTAGTTGGGCATTCAGTCTCGTTGGACATTCAGTCTAGTTGGACATTCAGTCTCACCCGTCACGTGAACCATTGGGCATTCCGTCTCGTTGGACATTCAGGCTCTGAATACCCCCGTCCTTCGTTACCATAGATTATGGTGGGGGATGTGCCGCCTAGCCGGAGAGGGACAATGACAGAGCAGGGAGCATGGCTGAAAATGAGGTGCAGGTGTGCAAGTTTATTCGGTCTCGTTGTGTGTGCCCGCCATGTCACTATGGCATTGGCCAACAAAAGACCGTGAGCATCACAAGACGCGGGCGGGGCCTTCGAGAGGCCACCGGCGGACTGCTTGTGTCTGCAGTGTACATAGGCAGACGACAAGAGGAAAGACACTCCCAAAGACAGCCCACTGGCCAAAATTGGTGTCGTGTCTCTCTAGTGTAAACGCGCCTTAACTGGGGGCCTTCGACAATAGTTTAACGTCTTAGTATCGCCTCTGTGCCATCACTCAGCGCTGAGCGTTACTTTGCATTTGATGAAGTGGGCAGAACAACACTACGCGCCCTTAGTGGGAATAGACTTTTCTCTAGTGATCGCTGCATTGCAGGCGCTCTTTCTATAATCATCGGGCGGAAAACAGAACATTTTCACTAGCATATAATATAATTTAAGCATGTACACTGCATCCAGGCATGACACAGTTATGCTCGAGTTGCCAGCGCTTCACAGTAATAATTTTACCGCTTAAAATATCAAAACACAAGCAGCCGCGGCCAGCAACTAACGCTGAAACAGTGCAAAAACAAGCTAAATCAGAAGTTTTCAGGGGTGGTTTTCCAGTGAACGCCTCATGTTGCAAAAGACCGACAGGCACTGCCGAAACCATCTATACACCAGAACAGAGCGAGCTCAGTGATTGCTGCCATATTGAAAAGCACGTGGCGCCATTTGTTTCAAGCGTGGCGAAGAAACACTATGCACTGCCATGCGAACAGACGCTTTGAAAATCAGACACGAAACTTCACAATACTAGCCAGGGTGTAAGCATGTTTCGCGCTGTTCCTCTGCAGGAATTTTATGCTGATTTCGTGTGAAACGTCAATCCTCGACAGTCTCGCATGTCTGCAGCACGTGCATTGCAGACTGCGGAAGCAACTTCATCAGGTACATCTTATCCGACTGAAAGAAATGCGTACAACAGACAGTAGAACTGCGGCGTGCCTTGGCTGTGACAAGGAAGAATTTGCGCTGTAAGTCGGCGTCAACGTAAGACTAGAATCTGGCTCCAACTTACGCTCATGCACCGCATGTCTTTATCAATTGTGCGGGCACTTGGAACACGCAGGCGGTGCAAAATGCCAGCCAGAACAAGATATTAGAATGCTACGGTGACGCCGGCGGCCGGAAGCACAAGTAGATTAGCCTAGTGACAGTTCAAGGCATGTCGCAGCTCTACCGAGTCAAAAGCCATGCTTTATGCGCCGTACACGTCTCTTTGCATTGGGATAGCAAACTGTTACAGTTGTACTAAACATGTGCGGTGCGTGCATCCACGCGTAAGTAGTAATGCGTATATCCTATTATTGACATGCGGCCTGCGAAAGAGTACGGCAATGATTTTGTAAGCATACTGCCCGCAAATCACTGCTATAAGGTGGAACAGCTGGCGTCACACTTGAATAAACGCAATGAGTATACTTACTTGTACACTTTACTGGGCTCGTAGTTTTTCCTGCCGATTGCGATTATATCAAAAAGCAGTGAACCTTAGCATTTTTCTTTGTGGACGGAAATCTATGCAATCGCGAAACACCGCACCAGCGCGATTCCTGCGATGCGCTGTGAACTCCACAGGCAGTGCTCAGCAATCTCTTCCTTTTGCGCTAGTCGTTGTCGCATCAAATTACAGCGCAGTGGTGCCCAGATGACATTTTATAAGTGGACGCAGCGCGAACAGGCGTTTTTTTTTCCAATTTTGATCTCCCAGAGCCACTGCGTGCCATGCTAGCGAGGCGCTCCTTGGCAGTTCCAAACAAATTATGGCGTCTCTAGGAGTGAGAGTATACCGCCAAAGGCGCCTGGGTGCGAGATGGGCGTGCTCTCGTTTATACATGGAATATTCACGCTGCGCGGTGAG
This sequence comes from Rhipicephalus annulatus, assembly GCA_013436015.1. Taxonomy (NCBI): domain Eukaryota; kingdom Metazoa; phylum Arthropoda; class Arachnida; order Ixodida; family Ixodidae; genus Rhipicephalus; species Rhipicephalus annulatus. The sequence goes on along the minus strand of WOVY01003489.1, from coordinate 80,184 downwards.
ATATCTTGTACAGTTCTGAATCTATGGACGTAAAGGAAAATGACGGCTGCCCGCTTGCAAACAACGGAAGACGCAACGCTATCTTTTCAGGGAGCACAGCGACGAAATCTAAGAATAAAAAAAAAACGAGAGCATTACGCGTTTTCGCGCGTATTTAAGTTTTTAGCGCATATACACAGCGAGCAAGCTGTCTATATGTGAGAAGCTATAGTCTGCTCCCAGGCGCATTTTCGATTGAGACCAAGTGAACATTTTTCGACAATGATTACGTTGCACTCACAGATTGCATAAGACCTTTACGATTTGAGTACTTCATTGCTATGAACAGTCACAGTGCGACTCTAATGGCAACCAAGGTTGCGAAAAAGTCTGCACGAAAAATAACGCGTACCAAATCGTGTTGCCAACGTACAGCGTAACTTACAAAAAAAATTACTTATTGCGTATCACAAGCATGCTTGGATGCACCCAGTAATGTAAAGAAAAATGATGACTGAAAGCTATCACTGCGCCAGGGCTACTTGACATATAGAGCTCAACATCAAAATTATCCCGTAGGCATGCAGTCAAAAACATCGCCAGTAAAAAAATTATTCGCTTAGCAATGTAAACAAGACTGAAATGTAATTAGGAATATACAAAAACATGCTGCGTGCACCTCTCATTCCTCGTTGTAAGCGGAGCCGTTCCCGACTTGCAATGTGAAACTCACTTCGCCCCGACGAGGACTAAGTCATCGTCATTTACGCTCAACAGAGATTATTGATTAACGATGTCTTTTCCGATCGGGTGGGTCGTCGCATCGATGTCTTTTCGAAGACTGTTCCGATTAATAGGGCGACAAGACACCATTGCTCCAAACGGTAACTATACCTGACGTTCACTGTATTTTACTCTGATTACTTTACTTAACCTATTCTCAAGCGAATGTATAGGGAGAGTCTCAGGACATCAATATAGATGTACACAATCTGCTCAAACAAGCGCCGTAAGTCACGTAACAAAGAGAATCTGATGCATGTGCCCCCCCCCCTCTTGTTGGATCGGTGTGACCCCCCCCCCCAAAAAAATTCTGACTACGCTCCTGCAGTGAAAAGAACTTGATCTGCTTGAAAATGCATTGAACACAGCTTTCGTGCTTTAGAAACACACGCATCCTGTATAAAAGCTTCACAGTTCAACATGAAATATTGCCGTCATAATGCGTGGTACAAGCACCCATTACCAGCGGGTGTCAGAACATGTGACTATCATAACGGCTCAGGGCTTAAATCCAGTCAACCACTACAAAATTCACCCACGCTACTGTGCCTATTTCATTAAGGTCATGTAGTGGGTGCATAGCAAGTTTGAAAAATATTCTATGTACTAACTGTTTGAAGTACGCACCATCGCTATCACGTTCGACTCCTAAAGACGAAGCTTTAGGGTCCCCTAATTTTTACTAGTTCGTTAAGCATCAATTCTGGTTGCAGTGCTGCCAATCTAATCTTACAAACATTACATACGTGCTCTGATGATATAGGCCTCAACTGTAGTTCAGCGCCATCCACTGAATTTGGTCTACTTAGCACTATCTAAAGCTGCCATCCACGTGAGCACTATGATACACATTGCAGCTTCTATAGTGTTGGTAACACCCCTGTTCTTGCAATAGTGACGCAGTTGTAAACAACTGGTTATATAAAATACATTTGACTGTTCAATATACATGTCAGTGAGCATATTACTTGTACATATGAGTAGCACCGTTTCATGAAACAACAACAAAAAAAGACACCACACTCACCTTCCCACCGCATACCATCAATTCCTATGGTACGTGCGATATGCCGATCGTTTTCTTTGTATGATGCGAGTGTAGAAATTGAAGCTTGTTTAGCACCGTTTACCACTCTGACTTTATAATGTTACAAATAATTGTTCACTTTATATTATTAGGCTTTCACAATGACCATTTACAACATGCGTAGCTTGTTTTATAGCATTTTGTTTTACTCATGCGGGATTAAAATAGCATAACTATTTAATGCACTTTTTTGCACTTGCAGTGCGCTGCATCTGTTGTGGCAGCTCATATTTCTGGTCATAACACGTCGGATTAAACGTTTGTGCTTTTCGGCTCATTTTTATTTTCGCTCACCCTCCATGTATTCGCCGCGTAAGTAGCCGTATTGTACGAAGGTAAAACACATCTTGTCGATAAGTCATTGCTGTAGTATTCAGACAGTTTTATTTTTTCACCTCTGCGGGAGCTCCTTTATGCAGGAATGTAACTCGTGTATTTCAAATGGGCTCGTTGTATTAGACGGGGCTACCGATAATTGCGACATGTCAGATCGATTGACCGCTTTCTCGGGAACCTGAGCAAGGCGATCTTTCCTGGACTCGCGCGTCTCGATTCTATTGAGCTCGGCAAATGATTGAGTTCGACTGTGAAAGAGCACCACGCCCCTTTACGCTGTTGTCGCGCCATTCGCAGACAGTAATCGGCGACAGCCGAACGCTCTGGGACGGTGTCCGTAACATCAATTAAATACGCATATCCATAAAAAGAAACAACGCGTTCGACCAGTCGTTGTGTCCATTCATACTGTTGCCCTTGCCAACGGCGTTCGCAGAACAAGAACTGCATTGGAGGCTAGTTGACGGGAAAATGCATCCAACGCTAGATTTTAGAAAGCGCTCTTGTTTTCGCTCGTCGTTGGCGGCAACCGTGGGAAGTCCCGCACGCCTCGAGGCACTGTTGTGCCCGTCGTTAAAGCGCGAAGCTCAATTGGCATGGTTTATGAAACGCTGAGACGGAGAAATCACGGCGGTTCTTCACGCACGTCCTCTCATGTTCGCGTGTTGTGCGTGTTTTAGAGATACTAAAATGCCTTCGTTCGTATTGGAAGGCTGCGCCCTGTCGAACTGTACAGAAAACATAAGCGTGATGCCAAACAACAGTCGCACGGTCCGAGTATTTAGCTCAGCTTCTCATCGTCTCGAATAAACCGTCACGGCAAGTAATAGTGCGACTCAAGCGGGTGTCATGTGATTGCAGCAGCTGTTTTCAAACCGTGGGAAAGGTGCCCCAGTTGCGCGGTGCAGAAGAATAACTCACCTGTTGCTTCCTTGTGTCAGTGTGGTTCCAACCTACGAGCGGTGCACTAGTCTGAGCACGTTCGGTCCACCTAGCAGGATTCGCAACAACCAGTTTTCATTGCTACGAGTGTGAAGTCACACTATCCCGCGCTCTGTAGAAACAGTTCCAACTACGCACACGCCGACGCTTGCCGGCCCGCTCGATACAGGCGGTGGCGGTGGGGTGGCGCTGCGAGCGCGCTCTTTTCTTCGTGCTTACGTGACCTCGTTTTCCCTCACCGACGACGGCACGACGCTTTTTTTTTTCTTTTCTTTGACCAGCTTTCTTTCGCGCAGTCCCTTGTTTCGCGCCTGCTCAACTCGCGGCCAGTTTTTGAGGAAGAACAATACTGTTCAACGCACGCACTGGTGTCGCACTATTCGCGCTATACAGACCTCGCAAAACCCGCGGGATGTATTTGTCATAGCTCGGGCCAGCTTATAATTCCAGAGCGGTGAGAATTATCAGTTATCGTTCACTGAGTATACATGCCTTTGTCATCTGTTGACCCCAAGATCTCGACTCAGGACACAAGTTTGACTAACATATCACCAATAGCATAGAGCTGACAACTGAACCGGTTCATTTGCAAAAAATGAGTGCACACAGTTCAACATATTTGCACAGTGCAAGACTACGAGTATTTGCGACGTAACTACAAAAGAAGAGACAAGGACAGAAAGAGCGCTTACTTCAACTGAAATTTTATTAGCGAAAACGTTGGAAACTCGATTTTTTTTTTTGGCAGCACTGCGCGATTTCCTGGCTTCGACACAATAGATCGTGAATTTGTGCTTAACTGTGGCGTCGTAACCATATAATGAGATGATGATTCTCTTGCTGTGATGCAATAGGTTGTTTGATCGCGCGGTGATGTTCTGTCACGAATATATTTCCAGCGTTTTCGCTAACAAAATTTCAGTTGAAGTCAGCGCTATTTCTGTCCTTGTCTCTTCTTCTGTAGTTGCGTCGTAAATACTCGTAGTCTTGCACTGTGCAAATATGTTGATTCCCAATCACCAACTTGTCCAAGCATCTGTCTTATCAAGTGCTCAGTTCACTAAGTAGGTAAAGCGTAGTTTCCAGCGTAGAAAAAAAAAACAAAAAACACAGCGACGAACACAGCCGGAAGGAAGAAGGTGCCATCAACGCAAAGGAGAGCATGTCATTAAATGTTCTTATCGCTTAAGAAGGCAGACCTTTGGCTAACTCGGTTATTGATGTCGACGTGGTGCGCCCGCAAAGAAATCTCTGTGGTGTTTTATACAGCACAGTTATCCCCTACAGTCCGTAAGCAGCTGGCGCCACAGACGAATTGCATTTTGCAGCTTTGGTTTTACAATATGTCTGCACATTTAATAAGGTGTTTCTAACATCACGCAAAACAATTTTTGAAATAAAAAATACAACGTCATTACTCGACACCAGGGTTGTAGGCAACGTGTTGCAAGTAACGTCGTTACCAATAATGCGTAGCTTTTTTGGTAATTTAGTAACGTACTCGTTACAGTTTCTTTACTGCAATAGGTAACCTACTTAGGTTATCATTTTTCGTTAACGTGTATTGTCCCGTTACTTTTTTTTTATCGGTGCGATTTTCACAAAGCTCGCCCCTGCAAATTCTGTTCGTCGCAGCGCGAAACTGCGGTCTGCCTACATGGCATGGACAGAGAAAGCACGGGTGGAATCGCTTTTGTTTGGGAAAATCGTGGGTAGAAATTTCGTAAGACGTGCCGACTCCGAAATTGTGGGGAGGGTCAGGCCATCACCAAAGCTTGAAGGAAGCCTTGGAATTCTCCATGAAAAACTGTACGAACATGCCTTTTATTAAAGTGGATTGCTGGCACCTGCATCTTTCCATGCCGAAAAAACAGGGTGGCCGAAGGGAAAGCGCATGAGCAGGTTTACTCATACCACGTGCTGATTTTGACGTTTCAATCGTAGGGGAAGCATTCCACAAGGGCCTGTGGCAATATAATAATGACGTCTACTAGTTATAGAGAAGGGTTAACGTCGCTGAACACAGTGAACACAACGTAATGAATGGCCAGCACCACAAATTTCGCAAGTCCCGCATCGTTGACTTGGAGGTCAATTACTATGAACGCCTTTTATGTTCGATGCATCTCATGAGCGAGCTTAATTCAGTGGCGTCCGCACTCCACTGCACATGCCCCTATCTCTCAATCTCCTCATTACACTCCTCCCCTCTCTCTCGCCACGCGACGCTGACGTAAGCAGCGTCTGCTAGTCTACGTTCACCCCCTCTCTCTTTCCCTAGCCCTCCCTCGCACAGTGTTTCAAAACCCTTTGTGCATGCCCGTCTCTGCGTGCCACTCCTCTCTTACGCTTCCTGCATGTCTCGCCTTACAACGGCGACAGGGGCCGGACACTTCGACTAGTTTCGGTATTCGAAATAAGGCATCCGAGATTGTTTTGGTAAGAAACAAAAATTCAGCGACTTTTGCATGTGTGGCCTTTTCTTTCCAACCTTCGCATCAATAAGGCATAGTTACGCAATTATGTGGTGAAATAAAATGTGTTCTTGGCTGTTTTATTTTTTAACACCCTATATATTATTTTGACCCTGCATTCGTTGCGCCGATGGGCGGTGCCTTCGCTGTTATTTCTGCTTATCTCTTGTGCTGCCATTCCGCTGGTCTCCTCCAGTCGTTTTCCCTGCGCACGTGGGAAAGTTGTGAGAATGCTTTATAGTTAAAACTTCTGGTGTTTGTGAGTGCGAATGCGCTCTAAATGTCGGCAAAAGTAGGAAAAGGACACAAGGCGTGCTGCGATGCTTTGTGGTGCACCAACTCAGGGAAAAACGGCGCAGCGAAACTTTTTCGCTTCACAGAGGACGACAGGTAAGCACATGCACTTTTTGTTAGGTATGAAGAAGCAAGCCCTGTTATTATCAAAACAGCTACAGGGTGAACCGAAATATGTCCATGCTTTGCAGTGAACTTCTTTTGTTATTATTGGTACTACACATTTGTCAGTGATGTTGTAAGCATGTAAAGCTCTTGTGGTCAGTTCATCGTGAGCCGATTGATGCCAGCTGACGTGCAGACAGAAATTTCGCTTAAGTATTGGTATTGTTAGTGGTAGCTCGTAATATTTTTTTCTTCGAGAATAAATCTTGCAAAGTGTGTTTGTCCAATGTGCTCCTTCGGCGAATTGGTTCGTCTTTTGAGCATTCTGAAGACCAGTTGCTTGTAGTGACATTACCACATTTCAACGTTTAAAATAGAACGCCCAAATTTATTTACGTAGCAGTGACTGCTTGCACTCCGTGTTACGAGAAGTTCGTGTTACTTGCGCTAAGGCCGAGCCGCGCTTCGCTTTTGAACCTGTGAAACGTTGTTTTCGCCCTTTTTTCCCACTTTCTATATTTTTGTTGGTTTTACATGTTTTTTTATAAACATGTTATCATTGGTTGCATTTTATAGGTGTGACGTATGGCGGAAATACACCAAAATGGTAGAACTTGAAGGGCGCACACGAGCGCGTATAAACGTACAACGGCTACCACCTCAGCTCCGACCACGTTGCCGAAAGTGCCTTCGCAAACCCTGCCAAAACACGGCTCATGTGTACGGCTGTTCCCACTGTTGCAGTGGAAATGAGATAAGGTAATGAAAACAATTTCTTAGCGGTTGCAAATATGTGCGCTCAGTTCGTTTTCACGCAACCTATCACCTGATGCATAATTAACGTTCCATATTTACGCATGACCTCAAGGTGTGTCCTTTACATTGTATTTCATGCTACCACTGTAATGTACAATTGCCTTCATTCACCCCCTACTTAAACGACGCTGGTCTTCCCGATGTTCAAGGAGCCTCCCTGGCAGATGCAACGGCTGCTGTGGCTCAAACCACCCTGGCCAAAAGAGCATCGCCAGATTGCAGGTGTGCACCGGCCGGCTTGTTGATTTTGGGCATGAGGGAAGGGGCGCGTATGCTTGCTTTTTGTAAAGTAAGTGCACAGGCTATGGCTCGAAAGTGAACTGCAAAAAGTGATTTTTATATGTCATGGGCCATGGCATCGCGTAACGTTTCGGGGTGAAACTTTTTCCGCGTGTGCCAGGGAATTCTATTCTTTCCGTTTTGTTTTTTTTTCTATTGGCAGATTATGCGTGGTGAAGGGTGTTTCAAACTGCTCGTGTAGCTAATGATGCGAATATTTTCCAGCTTCCTGGCGCAGTGAAAGATAAGAATACTTTCTTTTCACAACGACAGAATTCACGCTCGTAAGAATACGCAGCGCTCTTGGACTTGCTGTAAACGATACATCAATCACCCACTGTTGTCGCGTATCAGACATGATATTGCAACTGGAAACACTATGTCGTCGGATTAAATCGTGTTTCGATAAGGGCGAGCTTCCCGCACACCTCAGGTGATCGAAATAGTTCGCAGTCGCTCATTACGCCATGTCTCACGCCCGTTTAGTGTCCGTAAAACCACATAGTTCAATACGACAAAGCCAAGTCTTCCATACACGCTGCGATGATCTCCATAAGTTTGATTGGTGCTGTATAATAGAAATTTTACGGGAGCAGGTGTGCACGTGCTGGTGGACAGCAGCTTTCAAATTGTTTGGACCCAATTATCTTTCGTGGGCACTGTACAAAAGCGAAAATAAATAGAAAAGAACGTGTGCATTACTACAGTAATCTGATCCAGCAAATGAGACAACACCATTGGTGAAAAATGTTACCTGAATGTGGAACAGCAATAAAACTTGGAGCAATGCTTACTGTCTCTTAGAGGAATATTTTTAGTAGAAGCATTGAAGGACTCTGGTAGAAGTGATGCAAAGATGTACTATCGCAGCTGAACCACATGGGTTAGAGATTGCCATTTTACCTAAAAGGTGATGCGGCTGTTTAAAACATGTTAAGGTAAATGCCACTCCTTTTTGTTTTTGTTTCCAGCAGGCAAACTCGCAACAGGCTGCTCAGCCTCCCCTGAATCACCGTCTCATCTCGGTCATGGTAAGGGTAGGCTAAAGGTAATAATAAATATCAATAAATGTTTTTTTCTTGCATACTACGGAAATTTCTGAATTTTTGCTCCTTGGATGCCTTCAGCGGGCGATCCCGAAGGGCTGCTTTATTCCAGGCACCACGAAATGTAAGACAACAGGCGAAGTGACAAGATTGTGTTTTTTTAGTTATTTACCAGAAAAAGTAACTAGTGTAACATTTCTGTGTAGGAAAAACCTGTAAGCAGAGTTTGTTTCAAGAAAAAAGATGTTAGCACTTGTTCGGGAAAAAATACATGAACCGCATTTCTTTAGCAGTGTAAATATTTGTACGAGTTGGTAGGGTTCCATGTCGACATTGCTTGGTAGTGCAACACTCACAGATTGAAGAAATAACAGACAAAATAAGTGCGTACGCGCAACTGACATGTTAATAAAAGAAAAACAAATTATTATCCGTATTGTTCATGTGGCTTTGATTCAATAAAATGCTAGTTGCGATTATGTTCTTGTGTGTTCTTTCTTCATTCTGTTTTTTGTATTGCGGCGCCAGTTTGCGTATTTTAAGATTTCGTAATGTGCACTAATCGTTGTTTGGGTGCATGCTGGTGCTGGAGCCACGAACCATAGATAGCTGTGGGAACAAATATAAATGCCCTGCTCTCGGCGTTATTTCTGTTTACAGATTCCAGTCGGACACCGGTTGACCACGAACCCCCCAATGCCTGGACCATCTGGCTTTTCCACGTGTGGCCGTTCGGATGAGTGTGCGCCTTGCCCGGAAACACCCGGCCAGGCAAAACCAAGTATGAAGGCACGTTTTGCTGACGCTTTCTTGTATACGTGTTAACAATGTTTGGTCATTTTAATCTTCCTACCCGAACTCAGTGGGTTCTTCTTTGAGCTCCTTAAGGCGCGTGCCTGCCATCCCCCGTCGTTGTATCTCTCCTTACAGTTTCAACACCATCTCGCTGAGGCCCAAAGAGAAAGGTGTACTCACCGAAGACCACCACCATCATCAAGCGATTAAAGAATGATGCGCAAAAGTATCGAAAGTCAGCGAGGATAAAAAGCCACCGAAAAGTTACTACACAGAAAGCGCTCAAAAAGCTAAAGCTTTATGTGAGCCCTGAGTTGTACAAACTGTTGGATAGCCAAGTGGCACTCCAGTGTCGCAAGAGGAAGGGAAGGAGGTGGTCACGAGAGATGAACAAATTCGCCTAGAATATGTATTTTCATGAGCCAAGTTCTGACCACCAACTCGCTAAAGCGTTCGCTTTGCCATCAGCGAGGTCCCCTCGAATGTGGTTATCTGAAATTACAATGACACCCGGAATTATTTGTAATGTATTGACATTCCTAAACATTCAGTGAAAAATTGGACAAAAGAAGATTGGGTAAGACAGATGCTTGGGCTAGTTGGTGATTGGAAATCAACATATTTGCGCAGCGCAAGACTACGAGTAGTTACGACGTAACTACAGAAGACGAGACAAGGACAGAAAGAGTGCTGACTCCGATCATGTGCTGGTTTCGGTGGCGGAAAAGATGCTCAGGACAATTAAACAGGGACGAGAAGCACCAGTGAACTGCGTGGCTAGTAGCTCGAAACGCGTGGCTGTGATTTCCTATCTACATAGGATTTCTCACAATTTGAAAAGGATAGATGCTAAGGCAGCTGTTAAGGTGGTTTTCTCGGCCCCGGTAAAGCTTTCAGCGCTCTGCAAACGGGTGAATGTGCAGTCCACACGAAGAAGCTGCTGCTCAATTTAACGTAGAAGGCTATTCGTAGTATGTGAGATAGCCTTAATTTATTTGCTCCCGTTGTCATGCGGCAAGATATATCTTGGGCGAACGGGCCAGTGCCTTAATGATATTGATTGATATCTAGGGCTTAACGGCCCAAAACCACCATATGATCATGAGAGACGCCGTAGTGGAGGGCTCCGGAAATTTAGACCGCCTGGGGTTCATTAACGTGCACCCAAATTTGAGCACACGGGCCTACAACATTTCCGCCTCCATCGAAAATGCAGCCCCCGCAGCCGGGATTCAATCCCGCGACCTGCGGGTCCGCAGCCGAGTACCTTAACCACTAGACCACCACGGCAGGGCGGTGCCTTAATGAACGTTTAAAGGAGCTTCATTTCAATGTATACTCAGCTGTGCAAGGTCATTTATGCATTCATTGCAGAGATTGTGGTTGCAGACTGGAATTCGAAAAGTGCATTGTTGTAGCCAAACACCGTCAGCAGCTACCACGAGAAATTATGGAGGTCAATGAAATCCATATACTGGGTGATCGATGTATCAGCATGCCTTCGCTTGCTCTGACTAAAAAAGAAATCGCGTTTCAGGCTACGACACAACAAATCGTGAATTTGTGCTGAGCTGTGGCATCGTAACCATATTGTAACGCACTCTTCAATGAACTCTTTTAATAGGCTAACGTAGGCAGGGCGAACTTGTGCCCGAGAATAATAACACAGCTAGATTGTCTCGACGATTCACTTCTGCCTCCTCTTCTACGTTCTGTTTTTCCAACACGGTTCGCGCGCAGCTGGGTCCCACTGGCTCGTGCGTCGCAAACTATCTAGAGGGCACAAGTATCGGCTAGCGCGCCTAATTTGAAGTCACATTGTGTCAATATAATGAGATGATCATTGTGTTGCTGTGATGCAATAGGTTGCGTGATTGCGCGGTGATGTCCTGTCACGAATATATTTCTAGCGTTTTCGCTAATAAAATTTCAGTTTAAGTCAGCGCTCTTTCTGTCCTTGTCTCTTCTTCTGTAGTTACGTCGTGACTACTCGTAGTCTTGCACTGTGTAAATATGTTGAAGAAGATTGGGCATGCGTAATTGCATTTGACGAAACGTCAGTAGAGACCACATTTACAGTATGACCCAAAACATGACGTAGTCATTGGGTTTTCAGATGATGGCTCAAAGAGGACAACAGCGGAGGCAAATGTAGCGTTTGTAGCACTCATTTTTGGAATTTCGTGATTGTGGGTGATGCCAGGAGCGTTCCCTGTTCTGCTCTGCGTGAAGAAAAGATCCAGAGACTGCTACTAGCCCTGATAGCGCAACTTGCTGAATGCAAGCTTTGTGTTAAATCCGTGGTGTGTGATCAGGGGTCAACTAATAATAAATTATTTGATGATTTGGCAGCCACCCCACAAAATTCGTGCTTTGAAGTGAAGCGACACAAGATTTATTTCTTCTTCGACACTCCACACCTATTCAAGTGCACAAGAAACAACCTTCTAGCCCCTCAGAAGCTTTTTATTAGCACCAAAATTGTAGACAGCAGCTACATTCGCAAACTTTTCGAGTGCTCTGACCCACTTAAAATAAAATTGGTGAGAAAATTAACATTGGATCATATCTACAGGAGGCCTTTCAACAGCTTGAAGGTCAAGTTCGTGGCGAAAGTGCTGAGCGAGTCTGTGTCGGTAGCTATGTCAGTCATGATTGCTCCTGGGTAGCTACCTGCGACTGCCAAATCTACTGCAGATTTTATAGAACAGATGGACAAGGTATATTTAATTGCCCCGATATAAAAACTGCCAGTACTCCTGGCAATATGAATTATGCTGTAAGTGCCACCTCAGAGCACCTGGCGTTATTAAAAGAGGCAATCAAATGAATATCGTGCTGGAGATTTCACAGCGCTAGGCAGCCGCACACCATCCGTGGTTGGCTAGTCACCATACAGGCTGTCGTTGTGCTCTGGGGAGACCTTCATAAAAATTTTAACTTTATTTGCCTCCTGACTCGTCACCTGCAGCAAGACTCTTTGGAGAACCTATTCGACACTTTGAGGCAGAAGCATGGCTGCAATGAACATCCGAACGTGTTTCAATTTATCGTGGCGTTGAAACACAATTTTGTTGGGAAACTGTCAAACCTGTCATCGCGCGGGAATTGCGAAGTTGTCGATTCGCACCTACTTTCACGGTTGACCTTAGGTGTGCCTCAAGCTCATTATGCTGTAGTAACAGAAACGCTTTTCCCAAGCGAGACCTCGGGTGCCGGCCTCCTTGATATCACGGAGGAGAATGCACTGTACTGATTTGCGGGTGGTATCGCGCAGCGATTCCATGACAATAAGCCAGAAGATTGTATCTGTGAGCCATTTCTAAAGAGTGGTGATCCGACATTCTCAGGTTCCCACCAAACCTCAGCCATAGTTAAATGTCATGGCAGGTGGTCTTTTTGCCAATTCGACGCTGCCTTTTTTTTTCGAGGCATAAAAGAACATGGAGAAATGTTTTGTAGAACATACAGGCATGGTCGCGCATTTGTGCCGCGTAACTACTGTGCTGAAAGATAAGCTAAACAGCAGTCTGCCCAAAGAAATCTTTTGCTCTGAAAAGTGACACTTGGACCTTTTGCGGCAGTTTTGCTATGCACGGCTTATGCTGCACATAAGTGACATAAATCGGGCCTTCGAAAAACAGCGCTAGAAAAAGTCCGCTGCAAAAAGAAAGCTTCAAAACCTTCAAAATTAGGAAAATTTGTCTTACTAAGGGCTTATATTTAGTAGGTGCAGTGATTCTTTCGGCAGTCTCATGAGTAGACTAACTTCATAAGACACTTGAGCGCATTTCGATGTCGGCGCCAACAGCATGCAAGGTATTGTACTTGTGCCGACATTCATAGCTCACATGGATGCGCTATAATGCACTGCTGCGATACACGAAATCTGAGACCTCGAACTTGGTGTGGCGAAGTCGCAAAATAACTAATACTACTCGGCACTCTCGCCATGAATGCTTTTGTTTTACAAGTGACAATCGCGCAATTTATGAACGCTAATTCTTGAGCAATATTCGTGGGCGCTGCGAATTGAGTTAGCCGTTTGGTGCCGTTTGAGGTATCGTTAGGGCGGACAAACAAACAAATGTACAAACAGACAGACAGACAGACAGACAGACAGACCAAAATTTTTCCGTCGAAGGTCCACAAGGAAGACTATCGTCTTTAAAAACACGCACAAAAACACGCGTGAACTAACACAAACGCACATAGACAAGCGCGCTCACATACACACCTTCTCTCCCACACACACAAGTGCGCGCGCACATGCACGCATATTCGCGAACAAATGAACGCACACACACGCGCGCACTCGACCACACACACAAGTGCGCCCACAGAGGCTGACGAGCGTGCGCTCTCACATACACTCACATTCGCACAGGCTCACGCACGGAAGAACACACACACAATCGCCTCCCTAATCGCTACCACGGAGCCCTTACTTCTCGGCGGAGATCTATACACTTTACCGGTCAAAGTGCAAACACCATCTTCTTTGCATCTACCTTGAATTTTCGCTCATGGCCAACTCAGCTTTTCCGCTCACACACAGATGCCGTCGACATAATTTCTGTGAAACAAGCTTTTCAATGATGTCGATGTCATGCTTTCAAACGACAAGATTCACCTAAGCGAAAGAAAGTACTTTGGTAATAGGGTGACCAATAACCGAAGGACAGGACTATCAGAGGACAACTTGGTCAGGCTTATACATGCTTTTCTGCTGTGTCATTTTGCATATGTGGCGGCAATGCATGTCTGGAAGAGAATGGAAAGGGACAAGCTTAATGCAATGATCAGGAGAGCTGTAAAGAATGCCCTTGGGCTCCCCAACTACACCCACACCAATCGTCTCCTGCAGTTGGGAATTCATAATACATTGGAGGAAATTGCGGAAGCACAAGAAAGAACACAGGTAATTAGGCTGTCTGGCTCAAAAGCGGGGAGGATGATTCTCGCAGAAATGGGTATTCCACCAGCTCAGATTGAGGCTCTGTACCAAGGGTTGACGAGGGATCAGAAGGAAAACATCATTGTCTCGCCTGCCCCGCGGAACATGCATCCCCAACGTAATGTTGGAAGGAGGAGAGCGCGCGCTCGGGCCCTTCTTCGCCAAGTTGCGGATCTTGACGGGGGTGCCTGTTTCGTAGACGCGGCGCAATATGATGGCCAGAGAGACCGATTCACGGTAGTGGCAATCAACCACAAAGGAATTACAATTAATGCGGCGTCGGTATGCGCCAGAACTGCCAATGCAGCTGAGCAGGTTGCCATCGCCTTGGCTCTTTTAGATCAGCGTAATGAACACATATTTAGCGATTCTAGAGCTGCCATTCGTGCCTTCAGTGTTGGAGCTGTGTGCAAAGAGGCCAAAAACATACTCGGTGATAAGTTGCTTACAACCCATACCATTACATGGTTCCCAGCTCATATGGGAAACATGGACGGAGGGATCATAAATCTCAATGAGTTGGCCCACTCCAGGGCGCGAGGGTTAGCTGTCCGCGGCCATGGAGGACCTTTGGGTCGAACTGGAGATTTCGTAAACAGGGATCCGCCAACTACATATAATGAAATAACCCAACATTTCGCTATGGATAGGAGAATCTTTCCACCTCCACATGCGAAGCTAAATAGAGCGCAGGCGCTTACATTGCGATTACTTCAAACAGAAACGTACCCTAACCCTGCCTTTCTTCACAAGCTTTATCCTGATGTTTATTTAACCAACTCGTGTACAAAATGTGGCGGTTTAGCCACCTTACACCACATGCTCTGGGAGTGCCCTTCGGTACGTGGCACCGATACAGCATCGTCCAGAAAGTGGGACTCCGCTCTCCGGAGTCCAGACATAACATCGCAACTTTGGGCTGTCCAGAGGGCCCACGATGCGGCGCTAGGGCTCGGCCTTACTGTCCCATCGTGGGAGCGGCCCGCCGTGTGCTAGGGCGCACGCCTTCGGACTTGTCAATAAAGTTTTTCCAAACCAAACCAAACCAATAGGGTGACCAATCCCTGGCACCGTATGATGCGCAGGCGACTGGCATCGCCTATCATTTCCATAGTCGTCTACATGCGGCCAGCACTTAGATGAGAAACTCTATTCACAAACGCTCCTTCACCCAAGGGCTCCCTTCGACTTGATGAAGTCAAGGCGGAGCGTGCTCCTCCACTCAAGAAGCCGCTGCATTTCATGAACGCTCCTCCACACTTCCTTTGCCAAAAGAGGCCTCAAAAATGCTCCCTCCACGTGAGTGAACTGTATGGGTCGAGAAAAGCGCCTGATAACGAGAGTATTCGTAATTGCGTTTAAGAAATGCAATCACTGTGTAATAAATGAACGCTTTTCTTACTGATTATTTTTTTATAAATTGACATTACAGCAAAATACATGCACTTAGAGTGGTAGTACTCTCCCTAAGCCCTTTGCTGGTAGAGTTAGCGAAACCCCCGCTTCAAGCCTGGCAAGAGTCGCACCCAGGCAGCTGAACGAACAGCTGATGGCGTTTCGTGTGCTGCTGAACGTGTCTACCTGCTTAGTTTATTTTATCTCGTATGCGTCTATTAATTGCAGTTTATACTTACGGTAGTGCATGCGTATGTGTCATTTGAGACCCTACTTTCACCAGGATGACTAACGAACTACGTGAGGAATGACAGGAAGCACAACAGATGGTTTGTTGCTTTGTTTACTTTCGCTTTACTGAGATCCTTCTGATCACTAATGTAGCAACCGCATGTATAACGTGGTGGAGTGAGTATTTTTTACTATATATCACATTATTTTGGCGTGCTTTTAGAATTCACCACCGCATTATATATAAGAACTACGAGTACGTAAGTTCATTCTAGCTACGAAAGTACATGCACAGTTCCTAATTTCAGGGACCTGTGCAATGTTTATTCTTCTCATTTTCTGAAAATTTCAGCGCGGAGCTTTCGTAGTTGATCCTCTAAGTATAATTGGAAATTTGGAAGACAATGCTCACAACTGCTATTCAAGGTTATACCAGGATAGCGAAAAAAACTAGGCATGTTATACTTGTGGCTGAGCGTTCTAATTAGACTGCTACGCAAGTTAAGAAAAGCGATCGTGTGCCTTTCCTTAACTATTGGCGAAAAATGCATTTTAAAGTGGTTGTTTTCTTTACTTAGCAGTAAAATAGTCGGTTAACAGGGACTGGTGTGTGTCTGTCTGTGTGTGTCAACTTCAACATTTTAAACTTCCAAGGAATCAGTTATTGTTTTTGCATTGTTCTTCTATTTTCCCTGCATTTGTGGAATGCGTCTAATTTGACAGATTTGCATAGACGTAACCTTTAAATATGTGTAGTTTCCGTCTCCAAGTTCACACAGCGCAACGTATTAATTTTTTTTTCTCGTCTCCTTCATCTGCAAGCTCAAAGCACAATCGTTAGTGCACGAATGACCTCCGCACTTATGTTTTGGCTTTTGTTTGCAGAATTGAATTGCTGGAAATACCTGTTGAAGAGGATCGTAGTGCCTGTGCTGCATTCCAAGGCCCCGGCACAACATAATTTATAGGGGATGTTTCATTTTTTTGGAAACCATAAAATTGAAACTGCGTCTGACTTTTGGCGCTGTTCGGTTTTAAATACGATCCTGTGGGTTCTCTCAACCTTCGAGAAAGTGTCGTCAAGGAGCAGCGTAATTTACTCTGCTGAATTATTTAAGACCAGTGCAAGAAAGCGGTGAAAATGCTCAAGGGTATTGGAGTCATCGCGGATACATCTGGTAGGAACCCTGTAAATAAAATATCCGCTATTGCTGCATCATTAGCACGCCTACCCGTTAGAACCACGTCATCTCAGTTCTGTGGAAGGGGAGTGGTGCTGCTTTATATAAAACAAGTTTGATATTTCTAGAACTGCTTTCCTGTAGAATCGGAGAAGTGGTTTTTGCAGTCCTGTCTCATCATGAAAAGACAAACACGACGATAATTATGTATTGATAAATGAACAAAACAGAAGTTGTGAATGGCAAATGGACCTTTATTACATGTGGCTGATGAGGAGCAACGTGGAAAACATAAGAATGCAAATGAAAAGTGTTCATCAATCAAACATATGCAACCTACACACTGTAAAGATAAAGTACGAGCTCGGAGGACATCGTAAATAAGATTTAGGAAGTAGACGCCATAGCGCGCCTAATGCAGTGTAGCTGCACGCATTCACTGCTGTTTTTGTGATTTTTATACAGTCGTGCAAACTCTGCTATGCATTGATAATACGGCAGATTCTAGGAGACCTTTTCTCTGTGTTCTTCTGTCGGCAGCTGGTCCCCTGCAAAAAAAGGCAAGAAATAATATTAGAAAAACGTAATAGCATGCATACAAAAGCCGCATTTTTTCTTTAATTCTAGCTGTGCACACACTCATTAGTATGTCTCGTGTTCAAGAACAGACATGGTTTAAGTATTGAGCTTTGACTATTTCGACACATGTTTGGCTCAGGCACTTAGGCAGCTGACCAGGCATGAGGTTATATAGTTTCATTATCTAATTGCATGAATCAGTGCCATAGTCAGCAATTCTTCATCAGGAAGGGGAGGAGGAGAGTTCAATAAAAAGCAATCTCATTATGTATCTCCTGTATTTATATTTCATATGTTTGCGTTTTCATACGACACTCGACGCACTTTTGCGTAGATGCAGGTTTCACAGAGCATGATCATCTGCTTGATCCCCTAAATGTGTACTTGGTTGTTCATGGATATTGTGAGCTGCATAGACACTGTATAAAGAAGCTATGTTTCACGCGTAGTAGCTACAGCAGCACACTCATTGCGCCCAATGTATTGTGTTGTGCTTTTCTTAAACTGTCTTTAATAGTAATCTGACCGAAGCAGGAAAAAAAATAGAAAACACAGGAGAACTTACCTTCTCATTGGTACAGATGGTCGTCTAACGGAGGTGTGCTTCGTCGTAAATTTCGGCTAGGGCAGCAAAGGTTCACCGGAGAGGAAGCCACTCTAAAGTACGGTGAACCCAGCGCATCACAAGTTTGCTATGCCGCTTGCTTGCCAAGCTTTCGCACCACGCTTGAACTGATGCGGTGTGCGAGCTTCATCAAAACACTTCAAAGCACTGGAATCTGCAGTAAGTCATGGAGCACTCGCACGAAGAGTATACGCACACCCGAAGGCAGGTAATCCCACTGGCTCATGCACGGAACGCAACACATCACGGCACTGGTGAGTGCTCCTTTTGACACCACGCCCGCTTGTCCTGGCGCCACAGTAGCCGTTGCTGAACCGTTCGAAGCCAGCTCCGTAGTAAACGCGCACCGTCATTGTCGAAAGAACGCGGCGGTGGCAGCCTACTTGATCAAGAAACGCCGTCAAAATGAGACGGGCTCCGGCATGGACGCGATGCTGGTGCAAATATTACACTCGAGGGACGATTCAAGGTAGCTCGATCGCTTCCTTGACAATCTCGAGGAAACGCTCAAGATTTCTTCAAGTGAAGGAAGCTTTCAAGTGAAGGGTGGTTTGTGAATGGGAAAACGCCCCTTAAGGAGCGTTTTGAGTGAAGGGTCGAGTGGAGGAGCGTTTGTGAATACGGGCCTAAGCGGTGCAGCTCTTAGAGGTGAAGCTGCATCCTCGATACCGACCTCAAATCCTCTCCTTGTACTGCCGATCCGATGAATTTTGATCGACGTAGACGTATACGGCCTGACTGTTTCTGCACATATTGACACCGGGGCGAATATTTCTGTGATATGTGCCTGACTTCGTCGCCACCTGTAGAAAATTCTCACACCGGCTGCTTCTGGCATTATTTGTGTCGCCGACGGAAGAAGTCTTGTCATCACAGGAATGTGCACACCACGCATCACAATCGCCGATCACCCCACATCTGTTCTCTTTGCAGTTATTGAGCAGTGCCCCAATGACCTGATTCTTGAATTAGATTTCTTTCCCACTCATGCCGCTTTCATCGACTGTGCAACCGGCATTCTCCAACTTGAACTGCCTCGACTCGGGGCTGCGTCGCCCTCAGCGTCACACCGCTTGTTCAGTGTTGATTATGGTCGGCTGTCACCGAAAGCCGCCACGTTTGTGGCCTTAACGATATCACCAGCCCTTCCTTACGGTGACTACAAAGTGTCTCCATTAGTGAATGTGCTCTTGGCGCAAAGTGTTGCTGTGCCGCATACCATCGTGACTATCGTGGGCAACTACGTTCAGCTTCCGCTTCTCAACTTTAGTAGTTCGACCCAAGTTCTCCCGCAAGGCATTTCGTTAGGCCATGTTTCCCCACTTGATGCATCGTGGCACTAGAGCCTGAGGACTGCTCATCCCCTATTGCAGCCAGCCGAGCAAACCTACCTACCGATGAAATCACGATGATGATTGCCCCTGATCTTCTGCCTTGTCAGGCTGCACAACCCCACCACGTTCTGACCATCTACCAACATATTTTCGACATCGATGACCGCCCTTTAGGTCAAACGTCTGTCGTGCGTCATCAAATACATACCAGCAATGCTAGTCCTGTTAGACAACGAACATATCGTGTTTCCCAGTCCGAACGCCAACGAGAACTCAAGAAGATGTTCTTCAAAGGAGTGGTAGAGGCCTCTTAAAGTACATGGGCGTCACCTGATGTTTTATTCAAAACGAAAAAATTGCAGTTAGAGATTTCGCGTTGACTACCGTGCCTTGAACAAAATAACCAGCAAAGTGTATATCCGCCGCCACAAATTGACGATGCCCTTGACTGCCGTCATGGCGCACGATACTTCTCATCTATAGATCTGCGTTTGGACTATTGGCAAATTTCTGTCGACGGCTTAGACCGCGAAAAAACTGCCTTTGTCACACCGAACGGCCTTTATCAATCCAAGGTTATGGCTTTTGGGCTTTGCGACACCCTGGCGACGTTCGAACGCATGATGGACTCTCTCTTCTGTGGTTATAAATGGTCCATCTGCCTGTGCTACTTCAACGATGTGATTGTTTTTTCCCCAACATTTGAAAGCCACCTAACTCGTTTGTCGACCATTCTAGCTGTTTTTCATCGAGCGGGACTCCAGGTGAACACGAAAAAGTGCAATATCGCCCGACGAGAAATCAGGGTCCTTGGTCATCGTGTAAGTGCTGCTGGCGTCCAACCAGACCTTGGTAAGATTAGCGCTGTCAAGAACTTTCCTCTGCCTTCTACTACCATATATGTTCGTTGTTTTGTAGGTTTATGTTCGTACTTCCGACGTCTTATACGCAATTTCGCTACAATTGCACGACCACTCACTGATATTCTCAAAAAGAATGCGCCCTTCTCGTGGGGCCAAGATCAAACAGCTATGTTTTCCACGCTGATCCAGCTACTCACTTCACCGCCAATATTGGCTCACTTCGACCCGTCCGCGACGACTGAAGTTCGCACAGACGCCAGTGCTCACGGCATCGGCGCCGTTATCGCTCAACACCAGGGGTGCCAAGCGCGTGTTATTGCGTATGCCAGCTGCCCTCTCTCCACATCTGAGCGAAACTATTCGATAACGGAGCGCGAGTGTCTTGCGTTGGTCTGGGCTGTAGCGAAATTTCGCCCATACTTGTATGGCCGGGAGTTTTCAGTTATTACGGACCACCACGCTCTGTGTTGGTTTTCGTCGCTCAAGGACCCAACTGGGCACCTAGTTAGCTGGGCATTACGTCTCCAGTAGTATAACTTCGACGTAATTTAAAAATCTGGCAGGTTACACCAAGATGCGGATTGCCTCTCGCGTTATCCGGTGGACCCTGCTATCCTCGCTGTCCACGAGAGCGATTCTTGTGTGCTCGCCATATCCGATTTGCGCGACATCAGCCCCGAGCAGCACCGGGATGCAACCCTCAAGATGGTCATTGAGCGAGCATCTGCAGGACTTTCCGACCCTTCACTCCGTAAATATGTTATCCGCAACGAAATTCTGTACCACCGCAACATTAAGCCTGATAGCCCAGACTTTTTTTAGTTATTCCCCGACTCTTGCTTGCCACCATTCTTTAACATCTGCATGACGCTCCGACGGCAAGACACCTGGGTTTTTCACGCACCTATTACCGCGTGCGGCAACGGTTCTTTTGGCCTGGCCTGTATAAATTTGTACACCGCTATGTCGCTGCTTGCGAGCGCTGCCAGCGTCGCAAACGTCATGCTCTCCGTACGGCTGGCCTGCTCCAACCTATCGACATTCCCCCGAAACCATCCTTCCGCGTCGGCCTCGACTTGCTTAGACCTTTCCCAACGTCCGTGTCAGGCAACAAATGGATCGCTGTCGCAACTGACTATGCGATCAGATACGCTATAACTCGTGCCTTGCCAAGTAGCTGCGCCACAGACGTCGCAGACTTTCTACTGAATGACGTCATTCTGCGGCATGGGGCTCCCGCCATCTTCTGACGGATCATGGCCGCTGCTTCCCCAAAAAAGATTTGGACGAAATCCTCCGTAGCTTGTCTACCGAACATCACCTTACTACTGCCTACCATCCCCAGACCAACACAGAGCGCCTCAACCGAACTCTTACAGACTTGTTGTCCGTGTACGTCTCTGCAGATCACCGTCACTGGGATCTAAAGCTCCCCTACGTTACGTTTGCGTACAATTCACCAAGGCATGACACCGCGGGTTGTACTCCATCTTTCTTCTGTACGCCAGCAATCCTGCGTTGCCATTCGACACTCTTTCCTTCTGACACTACCAAACCAACGGTGTATGCTGAGGACGTTGCTTCTCGAGACCGCGTCGCTCGCCAAATCGCGCACACTAGGCTCACTGCTTCTCAGGCATCATAAAAAATCCGCTATGATGACTGGCACGACGACGTTGACTACCCTGCTGACTCTCTCATCCTACTTTGGACGCTGCATTGGCGTGAAGACTTATGCGAGAAGCTCCTTCCACGATACACCGGGCCCTACAAAGTTCTCCGCAAGGTCACCTACGTCGACTACCTCATATTCCCCTTGAACCACACTCATCTTCTGCCACACCACCTACTGATGTCTTTCATGTGTCGCGACTAAAACGCTGCTACACTGCCAGTACTGATTGACTTAGTGGTGCCTTGATGGTGCTTCGTCCGCCGGGGGTGATGTTACGATGCAGTGGGCATGGCTCTACCGTCGTAGACGCATCGATGGAGAAGAAGCGGATTCGGCGCGCGAGATCCTAGCAGCCCTGGGGTGTAACACCTACCTGTAAATATTAAAAATACACTCGTTTCTCTCTTCTGTGTATTTGTAATCCCCGTAACATTATCATCTGCGTACATCAATGCTGGTAGTGCTTGTTCAATGAATTTTCCCTGTTTGACGAAAGAGGGGTTGAAGCCAAGTCCACTTCCCTCTAATTTAACCTCTAATCCTTGTAGGTACATCATCAATTACAAGGGTGACAGAGTACATCCCTGCCTAAGCCCCTGTTTTTCCTCTGCGTGATTGGATACCTGTTTTTCACACTTTATAACTACCGTGTTACCTTTATACATAACCTTTATTAGATTAGCGACTCCATCTTCCACACCTATTGTGTCCATTATTCCACACAAGTCCTCTTGAACCACGCTATCGTATGCTCCCTTAATAACCAAAAATGCTAGCCATAGGGGAATGTGTTCTTTTTCTGCTATTACGATGCATTGCGTCAGTGAGAACAGATTGTCTTCCAACCTCCTGTGTTTCTGAAACCCAATCTGCAGTTCCCACAACCTAACCTCACCTAACCTCCTCATCCTCTATTCATGCATGCAGTCTTTCCTTTATAATCTGCATCGCCAGCCTGTAGACCACTGATGTCAATGTTATAGAACGGTAGTTGTTTATGTCAGCTTTGTCCCCCTTTCCTTTATAGATCATGCTCATTCTGCAATGTTTCCATGCATCGGGGACTTCACCATCGATTATTATTTTGCTCACTGCCTCTGTCAAAGTCGGCTTGAACTTCGGACCCAATGTCTTTATCAGCATAATTGGAATGCCATCTGGGCCTGTTGATGTACTACTAGGAACCCTCTTCTCCGGCCTTTCCCCCTCTTGTTGTGAAAATAGAGCCCTTCTTTGTTGAAATAAAGGCGCTTCTTTGTTGAAATTTTTCTGTCACCCTTGTTCTTATATGTTCAATCCCTTCGTCCCCTTCTAGCCTAGCACCGTCAGCTGTAGTATAAATCTCTGCTCTAGGCTCGTTCTCTTTTAGGGAGTTTAGATGGTTTCAAAATTTTGCAGCTGCCTTTCTATCCTTTTTATGTACTTCTGCCAGCCACTGAGCCCCCTTTCTTCTAATCGTTTCATTTATCAGAAGGGATGCCTCCCTTCTACAGCTTAGAAAGATGTCCCATTTTCGTTCAACATCATCTGTCAGTTCACCCTATTGCTTAGCATGTCTGTGTTCCCTAGAGGCTTCCTGACGTTTTGCTGTGGCTCTCTTCCTTATCCCTTCCTTATCCACTTCCTTATCCCACCAACTGTTCGGTTTGTATCTTCTCTTCCGGGGTGACTTGTCACGTGCCTTAACAAGCTCTAGCTACACCAGTCTAATTGGATTCGTGAATATCAACGCTGTTTTATGATAATCATTGCTTAATTTCTCAATTTGTTTAGTAGGTATTTCTATTTGCCATTCTGAATAAACATTTTCCTGTAGTTGCTCATCTTGTCTCCTTGCCACTTTCACTGCTCTTCCAAAGCTTAGCTTGATACGTTTGTGATCACTACGCAGACTTCTGGAGCTACACTCATCTATGTGCATTCCCCTGAGCCTATCATACATCCCATGTGACATTAGTGCGTAATCTATCCTCGACTGCAGCCTCCTTACTTCGAATGTTATTTGCCTTTCACACTTCTCAGTAGTGTTTCAAATGATTAAATCATGCCTTTCACACATATCCATGATCGTTTTGCCTGTTGGGTCGGTATATCTATCTACATATTCTATGTGCGCATTCATATCTCCTGGTATATTTATCTTGCATTATCTTCCTAATTCCTTAATGACCTTTCTTATACATCCCTCCATTGCCTGGTTTTCTTCTCTGCCCTTCGCTCCCGCCCACAAGTACACCAAACAAAGAAGTGTAATTATCCCTGACACTTTCCCTTTTATCCATAAATGTTCCTTGCACTCCCGCTTGAAGCTTAGCCATTGTGTACATTTATGAATGAATGCCCCAATACCACCCACCATTCTGCTGCCTTCTGTTCTATTACAATATCTCCACGCGTAGTCCAGATGATTAGGAGGTTGTTCCATGTTTCTAAAACGTGTTTCTACAAAACCGTATACCATCTGCTTCTTCTCCCTTAGCTGTTGTTCTATCTTCAGCCTGTTCCTGCCGCCTTGCATGTTAATATACCCTACGTCTAAATTGGCTTGACCCTCGTGGCTACGTCTATTTCTGCCCCGGCTTTACCTGTCTTGCACATTGGTGTCCCTTTGCAATCGTATCTGTTCATACCACCAAGGTCTCCCAGGTTGTTTTCCTCGTTAGTAGCTACCCTGCACCCCGAAGGGCCCGCGTCCCCCCCTCCCCTAAAACAAAAAGCTACTGCTCGTCCTGCAAGTCGCCAACCCACCTCATGACCTAGCCGCCGATAGAAGTGAATTCTGTCACGTTGAAAACCACCCCTACTATGCATCTCTCTGTTTATTTCTACCACCTCAAAGCCTTTATCTCGACTTACCAGACGTATCTCTTGGTTTGCGTTGACAACCGCACGTTGCAGGTTGCGGTCACGCACAGGTACTTCCGGAGTCGTGCATATCACTACCTGTACCTGAGGAGAAGTGGCGCGCATGTCATCGACTCCTTTCGCCAGTTTGGTCACTAGCTCTGCCGTATCTTCAATTAAGACATCGTTCAAACCGCCTGAATTTATCACGAGGTTTTGTTTATCAGCTGTTGTTTTAAGTTTTGTGCTCGCTTGCCTCATGACTGCTTCCAGCTTGCGTCCAGGGAACGTCCCTACTGCAACCCTCTTGTCACCTCTTACTCTCTATTTGATTGCTTCTGCGTATCGATTTAAATTCGAGTCTCTGGTAATTATCACGTGCTGTAACGTTTCAGCTGGAGTGTCCTGCACCTGGTAGTTACTTGCACCTGTGACGCGGGCAGCTTCTTCTCCTCCAAGCCGCCCCACTACTTCTCTGAAGCTGGGTCTTGCGACCATTGAACCGGCAGAACCTGTTTTTTTTTCGAACTTGCTTGCCCTTTTTTCTCCGCCGTTCTTGTTGACGGTTCCCTACTGTTATCTGCATCAGCCGCTCCTTTTTTCACCTTCACTAGTGCCTCCTTGGCGGAATCCAGCATTTCTCCCATAGCCTCCGTTTTCTCTTCCTCTGTAGCCAACGCAGTCTCTAGCTCGGGGATTCTCATCAGCAGTTCACTCTGGGCAACCATCATGTTCTTAACTTTTCCAGGGGAGTAGGAGAAGAGCGCCATGCCGCGGCACACGGCGGAACTTCTACAGTCACATTTTTTCAATGGTGTGCGCGCCGAATGGAATGGCTGGAGAAACACCGCCGCGCGCGCCCCATCCAGGCGGCCGCGTCGAAGGAATATCGTAACGCACCCGGAGTACCTTAAATGATATTTCACTCTGGCCAACCGGAGCGATTGCGCAGCACCACCGCAGTACTTTTTACTGGCATTTTCCTCCGGCTGACCTAATTGATTGTGTGGCACCTCCGGGGCATTTTTTGTGGGTTTTCCACTGCGGCTATTCGTAGCTTTTGTGTGGTACCTCCGGAGTACTTTAAGAGTGTACTTATTTTGTCTGGACAAAATTTCAGTGACGTGGACCAGTACTTTTTAAAAGATTTGCTCCGCTCTTTATTCATTGTATGCTGATCGTTTCACACATTGGTTCGATGAAGGAAGCCCCTATTCTCTCGCAAGCACTGCAAAGTTACTTTGTATTCTTTTCCACAGAGCTGTCGCAGATGAAATTTAAGGAAACACTCGAGTTTTTATTCATTGATTTATTTAAAATAAGATGCCCATTCTGAATGATTACCCGGCATTTAGGAAAAAGAGACATCAATAAACAAACATGCAAAAATCCGCCAAAAACAAAACACCATAAGACAGATCCCATGAAATCAACAGCACTCAAGATTGAAGTGCAGCGCTTCAAAATGAACTCCGTAATACTGCGAAACGATGTACGACGAACGAAGAAAGCGTGGTCATGTAGAACAACTCTTCACTATCACCGGAGGACCATCCATCAGATTAATTGATGACGCAAGGGTTGAGCTGGTTGCTTCCTGCATAATTGAGCAAAAGATAATTACACATGAGAACTGCAAATCATGCCAGAGGCACGGAAACCGTGTCATTGGCACTATACAGTTTGTGAGTCTATGAAAAGAAGCAACTTCTAAAACTGACCACACATGCGCACGCACGCACACACACACGCACGCACACACACACGCACACACACACGCGCACACACACACACACGCACGCACACAAACACACACAAATACAGGATGAGCGTTCAATATCAATGGGCACACCCGATGTAATCCAGTGTGAGAGAGCCGCAACATAATAAAAACACACCTACCTGACGCGAACCAAGTTCAAAACTGGGCAAAGTCAATCATATATTTCTAAATTGATAGCTATACCTCTGCTAAAACATTCAAAAGCAATTTTTGACTAAAATTATCCTATTTCAGAACTCTTGTAGACGGCATCAGCAATGACTTTGCCAATAATTTCCTAATTTTAGCAAATAATATTTTTGATTATTACAGTCGCATTCTAGTGCGTGCTCATCGTCATACTTCTAGCAAAGTGGACCTTTGCAGTATGCATGGTTGCGCCCTGTCTTTAAGGAAAGCCTAGCTTGATCTGCTTTAAAATAATTTTTGAGATATGTCGGCATTGTTTTATTTTTAATTTTCACTGCCCGCTCTGTTTTAATTCTCGTCGTTGTGAACATTTTTCAAAGTAGTTATTGAATGAGCATGTATTTTTCCAAGATAAACAGTTTCAAGCACAAATTAAGGAAAAGTTCACTACAGCGTAGAAAAATAAATAAGCAATAAAAGGCACAAACAATACGCCAACTAAGTCAACCGCATTTTCACAAAAATAAGGGAAGGCCGACCAGTTTACTCAATTGAAAGATCCGTGCACACGTTCGGAGGCCACAGAAGGTGATGCACGTGCAAGCGTCACGACGAGCGTCCCAGGCTTGAAATGTTCCTTTCACTTCTGTTCACAAGTCAGTGTCGTTGCGTTTCCCAGGTCAAAACCACGTCTCAGCACTGTTCGCACTCCTGTCTTCTGGCGAAAAAAAACAGAAGAATAAACTGCAGCCACAGCCACGGCAGCACGATTGAAAAGAGAGAGAAAAAAAGCAGCAGCAAGGATAGTAAGCTCTCCCATTATCAACACAGAAAATACGAGTAATTTGAAAGACGGTAGACTTTCTTGGGGACATTCCACGAAAAACTTTTGGTCTGTCTGTCTGTCTGTCTGTCTGTCTGTCTGTCTGTCTGTCTGTCTGTCTGTCTGTCTGTCTGTCTGTCTGTCTGTCTGTACATTTGTCTTTTTGTCCGCTCTAACGATACCTCAAACAGCATTGAACGGCTAGCCCCATTCGCAGCGCCGACCATACTTGCTCAAGGTTTAACCCTCATAGTTGCGCGATTGTCATTTAAAAAACACATTTGCGCAAAACTGAGGCTCCATAACAATACTTCGAAGTTTTGTATGTCTGCCTTTATACTAGAAGGGGCACACAAAAGTAACTCTAAGGAATGTAGCGTTTTAGCACGCTGCGCTGACAGTGCAATGCGATGCTCAAAAAGTTCACCGAGGTGGAAAGGTGGGCATGTTGGTATTCCATGTTTAGGAAGGGTAAGAGCGCACTGAATACGAATACACAAAGAAATGGACGCTATGTGTGTGGGTCCTTTCTTTGTGTATTCATATTCAGTGCGCTCTTACCCTTCTCGAAAAGTTGTTTCCAGTGCTTTGCTACGACGTCCCGGTGGTGGCACCTGCCCGTCGCTTTCTATTCTACACCTTATCACCTACGTGACTGACGCGCATCTTTCTCCGCGGTCGCGCATGCCTTCGTTTTAGAAGATAACTGCCACATGGCGCTCGTGTTTAACGTGCCTAGATGCGCTTGTTCGCCTCCATTACACGCTCGAGGCACTCTAACGCAGCACCTTCAGAATACCATTCACCGATTTTCTTGATTGATATGTGGGGTTTAACGTCCCAAAACCACCATATGATTATGAGAGACGCCGTAGTGGAGGGCTCCGGAAATTTCGACCACCTGGGGTTCTTTAACGTGCACCCAAATCTGAGCACACGGGCCTACAACATTTCCGCCTCCATCGGAAATGCAGCCGCCGCAGCCGGGATTTGAACCCGCGACCTGCGGGTCAGCAGCCGAGTACCTTAGCCACTAGACCACCGCGGCGGGGCCACCGATTTTCTTGCGCACAACATCAAACAAACGTTTTGTTTACTCTCTCCAGACGCAGAACTATCGTCTTTCGATGACATTTACAGAGTAACATGTAGATCTAATTTTTTTTTGCATTCCTCGTCTCTAGTATCGTCAGTTTGTGTCGCCTTTCTCTTTCTTTTCCTGAAAGCAACACGTCCCGCGAAGAGCCTTGTATACTTGTAGATTATTATCTCAGATACCATTTATCTAACTAAAATAACTTGTTCACGAGTATGAGTGCGTGAATACGTTCTGAAAGCCTGTGCCATTTACAATGCCCTACCTCAATTCACTAATTTTATAAAAACATAACACTGATTTTAGCTATTTAAGTTTTATTAGTTCAGCTTACATATTCTGTCAATATAGCTTTTACGCAGTGGTAGACCTCGCCCTGGCATTTATTATTATTGAAAACGGAAAAATGTTACCGTTTTTGTATATTGACAAGACCAAAAATATCTTGAAACCAGTTATGTTCACCTATAACAATTATTACCTTTGATAGAATCAGTCGAAAGCTATGATGTTTTGTATTGTTGCATATCTAATCAGCACTCCAAATATTACAGCGACTTGATTCAATTTACCGAAGGTATTATCGCATTAATGCTGCGCAAAACAGAACGAGTACAAGAAAGTGAACAACCACAAGTGCTTGTGGTGTTCACTTTCTTTCGGCTACATTTACGCCATAATGAATCAGCACCAACTCGTTCACATCTCTGTTTTGCTTTGGCGAAGTTATATTAGAAAAAAACAGGTAATCCAAACAACGCAATATCAAAATTCCACTAATTTTTCACTGACGTCTTGTGAAATTTGCAAAATATTGATCACATGTTTGCTTTATCAACCCAACATTATTCAATCTGAGCACTACCTGACAAGTAAAACGCAGGTAGTTCAAGGCGAGCTCACTCACCATTTTTTCGCTGTAGCAGAAATTGCCGGGTCCCTCAACCCTCGCGAGATCACAATGTGTCGTTCACTGCCAGGAACCATCACACGATTACCATTCGCACAACTCCCTTCTGTCGTTGATAACCTTCATTGCTGCTTGTCGCTTGTGATATCAAGAAGGTACTCAGAACATTTTTTTTTCTTTACGCCTTCCGGCGGTGAGGCTGCCTACGTCACTCCTCGAACAGCCAATTAATGCCAGTGGGCGATGACCCGGAGCAATTGGAGAGCATCCACCGAGGTAAAAGCGATGCGCGGGAGCATGTCCGGAGGAACCACGGGAGCATAATCAAGAGATCGGCCCCGTTTTCTTCCAGTTTCTTTCTTCTGCCAATCACCGGAGAAAAACGGTGAAAAACGAATGTATTTGGTCCGGTACAATCCGGTTTGAGTGAGGTCACCGGAGCAGAGCAGGCGCAGCCTTCCCTGATTCTTCCCAGCTGTGTATGTATTTGTTTACAGTGCAGATGCGAGAGAAATGCGCATGACGTCGACGCGATGGCAACGCTGTCAAGATCCGTATTCACGAGTATTTGGGGCAATGAAAAAGTATTGGCAGCAGCAGGGAGACGCCGTAAAAGATGTGCGATAACGTTCCCGGCGTGTGTCGTGGTCTTCGCTTGTTTCGTCTGCCTCTCAGCTTTGCTGCTGCTAGGTAGGAACGCCATCAATATTTTCTTGAGTGGATATTGCATTTGTCATTAAAACCTTAACCTAATGTTAGTGGGATTGTGCTGTTCAGCACAGAAATCGTTTGTGTGTGTGTGTGTTCTTCACTTCGCGCACTGTTTTTGTGAATTGCTTCACACGAAACAAGACTGTTTGGAACGCTTCGCAGCACGTTTGCGAGAAAATTGTTTCTTGGCTGAATAACTTAAATCGCCGCTCACATTGTTAGCTTTTCTTTGTGCCGCAATACATGTATTTGAATGCCTTTCATGAGTGAGATTTAGTAAAAAAGTGCAGCGCTGCGCAGTATTGTTATCTGTGCAATTCGTAAAATGCTTTAAGCTCTAACGAGTGTAATAACAGAGAAGTGGTGAATCTGGAAAATGTTTGCTTGTCAAACCTAGGACATAATCTTTGAGTAAACACTTCCGCCTCGTTAACGGCTTGCATGACACCAAAAATGGCTTTGTTTTTGCTGTGGCAATTTCTTGTAACTGTTTATTGTGAAAGGGCGATGTAAAGAGTGTAGGAAAAATTAGTTCGAAGGTGGGAAAGAAAACATAGCCACTATTTTTCTTTTCTTTTTCCAGTTCATGCTGGAGTCAAGTGCTGAGGTAACTACGGTCGGGTCGTGTTGTGTGCTGTGTGTGTAGTTGTGTGCGTTTATTGCAGTTTTACTCTTCTGCGCGTCTCCTTATGTTGTTGCCTATATGTTTTAATCTTGTGTGTAATTTATACTCATGATATGGCAGCTTTATTTTAGCATCTTGAAGAGCAATGAACCTCTCTTTGCGCCTGTGTTTATCGAACATTAACAAAGTTGGCATGTGGTAACCAAGAATATCCCTTGAGAGTAGAAGTTTTTGCTTCTTCAGTGATTCTCGTGTTTTAAATAAATGTGTACATATCCACACATTGGCATCGTGTGCTTGCCGCTCTAGGGGTGCAGCTTACACGAAGCTCATCGATGCAAGCAAATGGCGCGTTAAAAAAAGTTTGGTATGGCCTCAGAGACGAGCACGCACGTATATAGAAGTGGTCTCGCAGGCTGTAAAATATTCCTAGTCACTACAAAATAGCCTTCGAAACAGTAGTTTCAGCGGGCTAGCATCTCCGAGGCTGCGAAGTTTCTCCACACCGATTCGGTGCGCTGCGAACCCAAATCAGCCGCAGGGGCCTATGAGAGTGTGCTCTCTTGACTCTATACGTTACTCAGTGGAATGACCATCCCAGTCTTTCAGTGATGGAACATCGGACGTGTTATTCGAAGGACGCAGATTCGGTCCCTGCTGGTGGTATCTTAACTATTCGCCAATGTTTCTTTCATCACGTTTTCATTACAAAGCTTCTCTGAATTACAATTACTTAAATTGCATTACATTGACCTACACTTTCTCTGATGTTATTGGCTGTTTGTTCCCATTAATATAAGCTTTTGTAAAGCAGTTTTTCGAGAAACCCGTTTTTTGAGTCTGTGGGGAAAGCAGGGTTGCTTTTTGATACCCGCTCCCACAATCACCCACAAGAACCTTAGTGCGTACAAGTAAATAAACTAAACAAATAAATATTTGTTGTGAAAAGAAAGAAAAGGTCAAAAGAGAATCAATACACTTTAGAGAACATGTTTCTCAAAAATTCATTTTTGACAAAAGCGACTTAACCACTTAGGCTGTTGCCTTTCTTTCTGAGCATGATTGTTTGGCCGTTTTATGCTTATTACACCCAATAATAGCCCGATTGTCTGTGCCGACAAGATCGAGATTTTATAGTTTATCTCCATCACTGTCTGAGATGTTCCGACGGTCCAGATTTGGACACTGAGTGAAATTCTGTTCATGAAGAAGCTCTACAAAATGTAATTGACTCTCTTTGAGGAAACCCATGGCTGCTACTCGTCTGCTCTATAGTAGTAGGATAGGCGTTGCTACTTTTGGCACACATTCCAACATTTACTAATAGCTATTTGAATCCCAATAAATATACCTTACCTCGTAGAGAGCTTGGATGCCTTGTACAGGTAATCGAGGTGCAGACAAGCCAGATAGCTCATTTTTATGCCACCAGTTAGTGGTAATCGAAAAAAAACAGTGAAAAGGATACATGAAAGCTTGCGATGAAAAATTCGTAAACGGTGGTTATGTTGAGCCGACGTTTCTACAAGCGTACTTGTTTTCCTCGAGGCTGAATAAGACAAGTCCACCTGTCGAAGCGTCCGCTCGACACAACCTCAGTGGAAATGCAGACTCTATGTAGGAGCTAACTGATGGAAAGACGCAGTAGGATAGTCAGGGTGAACAGGGAGAATGCCTCAGACAAGCTGGCCGATATTTCGATAGGAGGACCTATCTTTCTCAAAAGCAATTGGGAAAGATAGGTCCTCCTATAAAAACGTCGGCCAGCCTGTCTGAGGGACTTCCACGGTTCCCCCTGACTATCCCACTCAGTTAGTGGTTAGAAGTTCTGCCGAGGCAATTAAGCACAGGGATTCAACTTCATCTGCGCCTAGTTGGGCGGCACATTTTGATGATGCTACAGTAAAATGGTACTTTAACGACTGGGTTAAGCGCACTTACGCTCTGTGAACTTTCCCTCAATCGCCCACCAAAGCATGCTTCTACCTAATGCTAACGAATTTCAGTTTAACGACATTAGTGCAGACGACATTTCTGTTATGCGAACATGCGGCAACATTCAATGCATACGTCGTATTTATTAAGAACTGTCTGAGAGACTGGCTAAAGGCAACGCTTCGCTTTTATGATGACTACGTCACGATCAAGTGACTCGCGTTGAGACATTCGCCACTTTGTGAACAGAATTGGTGCGTTCACATCGATAGTGATACCTCAAGAAGGAAAGAAGGGGGACGAAAAACTGTTGCAGAAGAAGCCCCAGTAACTTCAGCAACAAATAAGCATGATGTACTTAGAAAAAGAGAAGTCCTTCGCTGCCCAGCAGACTGTTGTGCCAGAGAAGGTTTATTAGAGCTTGGACACCGGAGCTCGATTCATGACAATTATGAACCGAGTCCACAAGTTCAGCGAAAGGTTACTGCAATCTTCAAAACAAGTTAAATAATTTGAAAGTCCAATAAATAGGCAGCAATTAAAATAGGTTTCATCCACTTTCCTAATAGCTACTGATGTAGTATTGGACTCTTCATTACAAGTCACAAACGTAGCTGATGCAGTTTAGCAGACTTTCACTTTAACGAACCTTTCCTGGTGCCCCTTGAAACTTCTTCAAGTGAAGTGTCACTATAGATAATGCAAGAACGTCCGCTTTCTCGGGTTCAGGTGCGTCACAAGTGGTAAAAAATAACTCGCAGTCGATTGCTACAGCTTTTCCCATGATCGGATTTGCTTGCCTAAAAAGAACTTGCTTGTCTATACTTAGTATTTCATTTCAGCAATAACATGATTCGCACATATCCACGCGTTCGTTGCACGTGTTTCGGTTGCATGATTGTGTGCTTATGTATATGCGTATTTCATGTTCGAATTATCTATTAGCAAAATATATTTTTGCCTGACAAAAAAATCCCGTCCCCCCTCCAACTATGTAAATGAGATGAAGACAACAACAGCGTGGTGAGTGATATTGGTCACGCAGCAGACCACATGCTAGCCGAGGGAGAGCAATAAAGCATTGTCAGACTGCCATGTCTGCTGCTACATCCACCTCCAGTGCCTCTACCACCGTGTTGTGAAAAGAAATGTATTCCAGGCTGAAATGCAACTATTTCATTCACACGAAAGGCACATTCACGTGTGTCAAAACTTTCTAACTAAACATCTCAAGGCAACTCAGCGAGTCTGTTATTCGCGGCAAAAAAAACAGCAAGCTGTATTTCTATCAGTCTTGGTTTCGATCGTAAAAACCTGGATGTAGTTTGTGTTTGGCACCAACGACGTTTCGACACGCTGATACGATGTAGGCGCCATCACTGCAACAGAGGTAGTTAGCAAATGATGTTTGAACACATGACTCGCAACCAGCTCGTCAAGGCACAACAGCGGCTTATTTCTGTACTGTAGATTTCAGCCCGGCATGCATAAAACGCGGCGCACGTGCCTTTGAAAGCTTTTGCGTGCTTAATTCGAACCATGAACAACTTCAACAAAGGCTTGGTATGAATTCGCAAACAGCATGTGGAACCTTGCATGGGGCAACCGCGGAGAGCTATATTTCCGAACGAGAAACGGATCACTAGGAGCCGTACGGTGTCGCTTCTGTGATGGTTTCGCGGATACATTCGCATCGGCCAACGCAAACAGTAAGCTTACCTGGGAGGCCTGTAATATCCATAGAGGTAGAAAACAGGCCTTCCTAATCGACGAGGCCGCGAGTGTAAAAAACTCACAGGCAGCAGGACTTGGAAAGCCAGCTTTGCCTTTGGACGACGCTTTCACACGATTTCACATACGGGCTCCACGGAACGTCGTCTGCTCGTTGGTGTCGCGACCAGAGCCACTGCGGCGCGTGCTGCGGTGGGCTCGGATCGATCGGCCTCCACTCTCAGTGGCCTTTTCTTGCATGGGTTTTCCTTCTCCGTCTACTGTTCTCGGCAGTGCCAATCGAATAAAGTTTGTAGATAGATGTGATTGTCCAATATCATTTTATGTAACCTTCTTCACTTTTATCTCTTTTTTCACCGATTTAGGGAACATCCCTAATCGTTTTCTGTGAGGCTTCTGTGCCATCCTGCGAAATATAGGGCGACTCAAGCTGTTCTAGCAACTATTAACTGCCCTCTGCCTAACATGCGGAATAAAATTTCAATTTCAGTGCCAGAGATCGCCAATAATCCTTTCAAGATTACATCGCACCAAAATCATGATGAAACTTTCAGTGAACTTGGAAGGTGACAGGAGAAGAGAGCAGATAGTCTTTTTGCTGGGCACGCAAGCACAGCCAGGGGAAACGTACTTAAGCAGGCAGGCCTTATAGTGCGCGTACCCAAACACAAGCCACGTGTAGGTCGCATGTGCTCGCAGGCTTATAGCATTTTGTCTCTTATAGAAAGGCTTGGGTGCTTTTTCTATTTACAACGCAAGTTTAGATCCCAATCTGTGTTATGTCGGTTAATAATTGTGCGCACACAAATAAGCTAGCAAATGTTAGTTTGTTTATTAGAGTGCTTAATATATAATTGAGTATTCTCTATATAAACATGTGATTGTTCTCAGAGCCTGGCAACACTAGCACACTCACGGGTCGGCATTTAACAAGCAGCTTGCTGCACATGTGTCTGCATTCCAGCGAACGATATAATTGTGTGGTCAGCTGCGGGTGCTATCAAGAGATTTTAGCTTTTGTCAGCTTGGCGCTGAAGCTGAAAGTTCAGTTGAAGACCACGGCTCCACTCTTTCCAGCACGTGACGTCACATGTACCAGGACATAATGGTGGTCACCAGTGGTGCACGGCCTTTACAGCCAGTGATATTTAGGGTTTGCTTTGTCCGAACCACTTTTCAATTTTGTTTAGACATGATAAACACACTGTTTTTAGTTAGAGCTGGGAACCACAAATTGTTCGGTTACCGTGTCAAGCCCTCTTTAAACGAAGCATAGGAGGCGACATGAAATAAATTACTTCCAGTAAAACAATTCTGAGTAAAATAAGAAGTTGTCAACTCAAGGCGATAAAAATTCGACCGATCCCACTTACCTCGGAAATCTGTGTCGTGCAAAGCACGACGATGGAAGACGACCGAGTTCTAATGCTTTATAGAGCCCTGTTCAGAGTTTCTGAACAATTCTTCCGTTTGAGGGCTGAAACGTCAACGTATTCAGCTTCCAGAGACACTCAATGTCCAGCGCTCCTAGAGGTAACAACTGGAAGCCCTCACGTTTTCAGTGAAACAGGGTCATTTTTCAATGATAAAAACTGTAGAAGCGCAAACTCGAAGACTCCTTAAAAGGCCCGTTTTAGGAGCTGTATTGAACTTCACAAATGCAGCATCGTTAACCTCGAGACTTCACATCTTGTTACCATGACGAATAAAGTTTAAACAGTGGAATCATAAGGAAGCTACCGAAATCACAGCTTCTCATTTGGAAGAAAAACAGGTATCTGGAAAAACTAGACGGAAACCTGCAAATTTCTCAAAGATAGAAGTAGTACGAAGACGACGCTCTTCTTTGAGCACGCAATCACGTTTTTGCGGAATGAAAAACACGTGCCGAGGTGCAGTTTTCTACAACATAGTCGCATTTTGGACGCGCATTTTTGAACCTGAACTTTATTTCGCTTTTATACGTGGTATAGATAACAGAAACACAGACAAAAAGCCACATAGTGGCTTGCCGAGGTCTGTGTCTTTTTTTTTCTTTTTGGCAACAAACAGTGTACGGGCAAAATCAAAAGTACGCTGCATAAAAAAAAACACACTTGTATCTTAAACATGGAACTGATTCATATACAACGTTTGCAACGCGTCGCTACAGACTTTAAATATAATATACTGTGAAGAAGAAAACGCATCTTTGGCAAGCAACATCGCCTCCGCTTGGGTACTGGGTCCAGGGCTTCGCTCGCTCGGCTCGTGCTGATCATCGCCGGCATCTGCTTGACCGTTGCTCATTCCCGATCGTGTTTTATCGTAGGACCACCATCGGAACAGTCGCCAATAAACCCTTTTTCAATTGGTGGAGGTGCGGACATTCCCCGTCGCTTAAACCTGGGTGCTGCCATTCGCCGTCGCCTGAACCTGGAGCTGCGCAACCGAACGCTACCTCCCATCATGGCTACCAACAACGCGCAACCTGGCTCTTCCACTACATCCCCCAGCAACCCCAGGCGTTCTTCGTTTGCGAGAGCCCAAGGTCTTTAGCGGAGCTGATGAGACCGACGTGGAAGACTGGTTCGCTAACTACGAACTGGTGAGCGCAAACAACAAGTGGGATGACGCGGACAAATTGACTAACGTCATCTTTTACCTCACTGACGTGGCCGAAATGTGGTATAACAACCACAAAAACGACATTACGACGTGGTCCATCTTTAAAACGTTGTTTGCTGACGTTTTTGGCCGACCCACTGTCCGCAAGTCTAGAGCCGAACAACGCTTGCGGACTCGCGCACAAAAGCCAACGGAATCTTTCACCAGCTATATCGAAGACATTATTGCTCTTTGCAACCGTGTGAACGCCACCATGCCCGAGTCGGAGAAGATTCAACACATCCTCAAAGGGATAAATGACGGTGCATATCAGCTGCTCCTGGCCCGTAATCCTGCCACTGTTTCGACGAGTTGAGCAAGCAGCGCGCCCTGACTCGGCCATTTTCCTCACACGCCGACTCGCTCTCCAGTCTCACTTCCGTTCCCGACCACTCACCAACCCTGCAAGAGATTAAAGACTTCGTGCGTGAAGAAGTAGCTCGGCAACTGTCGTTGATTCCCTTCACGCAGCAGCCGCCGTCCTCTCGTCTGCCCTCACCACTCCGCGACGTTATTGCCGAAGAGGTAGCTCAGGACTGTTCCCGCCGCTGCCCACCAGCAGCCTGTGGCCATGCGCCGGCTATGCAGCCCGTGGCCGCGCCTCTAACGTATGCCCAGGGGGTACGCAGCGGACCCCGCCAGCAGCATTTGCCACCCATGTCTTCAGTTGCTCCCCACTCCGCCCCTTTTTCGACACCTTGGGCCGCACCACGAGTCAGCAATTCTTTGCGCACTCCTGACAATCGACCGATCTGCTACGCCTGCGGTACTCCAGGACACGTGGCACGATATTGTCGCCGTAGCTTCCAACCACTCCACGACGCTACCCGGCCGTTACCGTATGACCCACAGCCCGTGCACATACCTGCTCCCTATCCATCACCGCAGTATGGATACACTAACCTTCCTGAGTCTCGGTAACCCCAGCCCTCACCTCAGACTCACGCTCCCCGCTCCCCATCTCCTCGCAGGTGATCACTGTCCCCAATGCGTCTAGACCCGCTTCCTCCAACCGGGAAAACTGAACGCCGCAGTTCCAGAGGCAAGAACTGCGCCGTCGTCGAAATGCTCAAGTCCTCGAACTTCACCAGCTAACGTCGTCGCCATATCTGTCGATGGTGTTTCTACCATTGCCCTCGTCGACACAGGTGCTGCCGTTTCTGTTATAGCCGCCCAGCTCTGCCGCTCCCTACGCAAAGTGACCACGCCGCTCTCTGGACTATCGCTTCGTACAGCTAGCGCACAACCAGTTCGACCTCTCAGCACCTGTACGGCCGGCATATTCATCCAAGGCTCTATGTACGTTGTCGAGTTCATCGTCCTTTCGGCGTGCTCGCATGACGTTATCCTCGGGTGGGACTTTCTGTCAAATTATCGACTGCGCACGCGCTCAAGTTCAATTTTGCGCCTGTGTGACGAATCTTTGCACGAAACCCTTGAGCGGTCGCCAAAACTTGTCGTGCGTGAGGACACTGAAATTCCGCCAGCCTCTCTTGCCATTGTCCCGGTACGCTGCGATGACTATAACGATGCTATGGTAATGTTTACACCTTCCGACATTTTCATGAGCTGCAGAGCCGTTTCTTTGCCTTTCGCTACACTTGACGTCAATGCTGGCCGAAGCAATATTTTCATCCACAACCCCCTTTCTGCACCGCTTACGCTACTTGCCGGCGAATGTCTCGGTCGATTGGATTACCTTGATTCTTCTTTACTCCTTAACATGCCAGACGAATCGTACAGTAACGCCTCTACCGAACTTCATGCCCTTTCCCCACTGGAATGCTCGTCGAGTGACACCTTCTCGAGTTCCATCGCCGACACCTTAACTGCCCAAGAACGCGCCGAGCTTCTTAATCTCCTCCAGCACTTCGCAAATTCGTTCGACGTTTCTCAGCCGCAATTGGGTCGTACTTCGGCAGTGCACCACTACATTGACACCGGTTCGCACCAGCCATTGCGTCAAAGACCGTACCGTGTCTCTGCTGCAGAACGTCACGTCATCAACGACCAGGTCGAAGAGATGCTACGTCGTCGCGTTATTCAACCATCGCACAGTCGTTGGGCACCTCCTGTCGTTCTAGTTCGAAAGAAGGATGGATCGATTCGATTTTGCGTCGACTACCGGCGATTAAACAAGGTGACGCGGAAAGACGTCTATCGATTACCGCGCATTGACGACGCCCTTGACAGCCTCCAAGGAGCCGAATTCTTCTCCTCCTTAGACTTACGATCTGGATACTGGCAGGTCCCTATGGCAGAAGCTGATCGCCAGAAAACTGCGTTCATTACACCAGATGGCCTGTATGAATTTAATGTAATGCCTTTTGGGCTTTGTAATGCCCCTGCCACGTTTGAACGACTCATGGACAACACACTGCGTGGACTGAAGTGGTCTGTGTGTCTATGCTACCTCGACGACATTGTCGTTTTCTCTCCCGATTTTCCTACACATCTGCTTCGGCTCCAACTGGTTCTGACGTGTTTAACGAACGCTGGGCTCCAACTGAACCTCAGAAAGTGCCGCTTCGCTGCGCGAGAGCTGTCCATCTTAGGGCACATCGTGTCCAAGCATGGTGTTCTACCCGACCCTGCAAAACTGCGAGCAGTCACCGAGTTCCCGAAACCTACTACACTGAAAGAATTACGCAGTTTCATCCGACTATGTTCGTACTTCCGGCGCTTCGTTCGAAATTTTGCGTCGATCATGTCACCACTGACCAACCTCCTACGCGGTGACGCAGACCTTTCATCCTGGTCTCCTGACTGCGACGTCGCGTTCGCCACGCTCCGTAATCTCCTAACATCTCCTCCCATTCTACGGCATTTCGACCCAGCAGCTGCAACGGAAGTTCACACAGACGCTAGCGGGGTTGGTCTTGGCGCTGTCCTCGCCCAGCGCAAGCCGGGCTACTCCGAATATGTCATCGCTTATGCGAGTCGCACGCTCACTAAAGCTGAGGCCAATTACAGCGTCACTGAAAAAGAGTGCTTAGCGCTAGTGTGGGCGCTTCGCAAGTTCCGCCCTTATTTGTACGGTCACCCATTCGACCTGGTAACGGACCACCATGCACTTTGTTGGCTCGCCACATTGAAAGATCCTTCTGGCCGCCTAGCTCGGTGGGCACTGCAAATCCAGGAGTACGACATTCGCGTGATCTATCGCAGCGGACGCAAGCATTCTGACGCCGACGCCCTGTCCCGTTCGCCTTTACCTCCCGACTCGGCCTGCGGAACCACTGGTACCAACTCCATCGCGTCTCTCGACCTCGACTCGTTTGCCAGTGAACAACACAAGGACCCATGGATCGCTACCTTTTTTGACTGTCTCTCTGGATCGTCAACCACTGCGGTATCACG
This sequence comes from Rhipicephalus annulatus, assembly GCA_013436015.1. NCBI lineage: Eukaryota > Metazoa > Arthropoda > Arachnida > Ixodida > Ixodidae > Rhipicephalus > Rhipicephalus annulatus. Next base: position 39,815 of record WOVY01003489.1, on the reverse strand, counting down.
ATCTCTCCGACGTCAAGCTGCTCATTTCGCCATTCGTGATCGGCTGATACACCGACGCAACTATGCCCCTGAAGGTCGTAAGTGGCTCTTGGTTGTCCCCTGCAGCTTGCGATCACAAATATGCACCACCTTTCACGACGATCCCCAGTGTGGCCATGCTGGAGTTTTCAAAACTTACGAACGCATTTGCCGTCGCTTCTACTGGCGCGGAATGTATAATTTAGTTCGAAAATTCGTTATGGGCTGCCCTGAATGTCAACGCCGCAAATCACCGCCTTTTCACTCGTCCGGTGCACTTCAACCGCTTCCGTGCCCTGCCAAACCTTTCGATCGAATCGGAATTGATCTCTATGGCCCTCTACCAAACCATCAGATGAAAATCGATGGATCATAGTCGCTGTGGATTATTTAACACGCTACGCCGAGACCGCCGCCCTTCCAAGTGCCACTGCGCGGGACGTAGCGTCCTTCGTCCTCCATCGATTCATACTACGACATGGTGCTCCTCGAGAACTACTAAGTGACCGAGGACGAGCCTTCCTATCAGAAGTCGTCACGGCTCTGCTTTCTGAATGTCATGTTGTTCATCGCAAGACCACGGCATACCATCCGCAGACTAACGGGTTCACGGAGAGATTTAACCGCACACTGGGCGTTATGCTCACGATGTATGTGACATCTGATCATACTAACTGGGATCGCATTCTTCCATTCGTCACGTTCGCATACAACACCGCGGCACAGTCCACCACTGGATTTTCACCTTTATTTCTCCTTTATGGACGCGAACCATCCCACACCATCGACACTCTCCTTCCATACCGTCCTGACGCATCCGAATGCCCATCTGTGTCCGAAGCTGCCCGAAAAGCGGAAGAGTGCCGTGAACTCGCACGCACCTTTACGTCACAAGAACAGCAGCGCCAGAAAGAAAACAACGCCGGCTCTTCACGAAGCCACAGCTATTCCCCGGGATCATTTGTATGGCTGGCTGTTCTTTTCCAAAGCCCCGGCCTTTCCTCAAAACTAGTCCTGAAGTACGAGGGTCCTTACCGCGTTTTGGAGCAAACCTCACCGGTGACTTTTCTCATTGAGCCACTTTCCCCTTCTGACGACATGCGCCGGCGTGGACGTGACATCGTCCACGTCGCCCGCCTTAAGCCATATTATAGCCCTCTGCCTCCAGACTCTTAGGTCGCCAGGATGGCTCTTTTTCGGCGGCGGAAAATTGTGAAGAAGAAAACGCATCGTTGGCAAGCAACATCGCCTCCGCTTGGGTACTGGGTCCTGGGCTTCGCTTGCTCGGCTCGTGCTGATCATCGCCGGCATCTGCTTGACCGTTGCTCATTCCCGATCGTGTTTTATCGTAGGACCACCGTCGCAACAGTCGCCAATAAACCCTTTTTCAATACAAATAATATTTATAATAAATATACGAGCATAATAAACATTCAATAACAATTTTTCAAATGTTCAAACACGTCACCGAGTGCTTTAAACGTAAAATGCATGTTCATTGAAATCAATGAGATATGTGATCAACACATCCACATCACTCACGAGAGAAAGTCAATTAAAGAAGAAAGTTAAGTAAGGATGATAAGACAAGACGCAGCATTTGTTTTCCATGATTTGTTCGATAATATGGGACATATACCAGGTTTCTTTCTGTTGTGTACTGAACGTGCTTGAATTTAGTGTTAACCATGACAGATGCTTTCGAAAACCCGTTCTAGTTTTTTCTTTCTATTAAAATTTGCTTGTTCAAAACTGTATTGTACACTGCCTTTATTGGCTGGATATCTAATTGGTGAAAAATAGAATGAGTGTGCGCATCTAATAGAGCATTCGAAATCGTTCGAACGGCTTTATTTTGCAACATAAATAAAATGGTTTTTGAGCTGGTCCTGTCCCATACGAGATAGAAGTAGTTGATATGGGATAGAAAAAGATAATGTTAAAGTAAGAGCTTCACTTTTAACGGCAACAAGACGCCTAATCTTACTAGTGTACCTGTAATTCGAGCAAACTTCTTGGAAATATTGTTGACATGTTCATTCCATAACATGTTTTTTCGAGAAATGACACCAATAGACTCTTGAGTGAAGGCACTATTTCTATCACGGAGGTTCCTATTTGAAGACATCCATGGACCATTTGTTGTTTTTTTTTTGTTCTTGGGTTCGAAGGGCACACTTTTTGTTTTGGTTGCCTTATAGTCATGGAGTTTGATAAACTCCACTTGTTTATTTGTTCTGGAGTGTCATTGGCAGTACTGACTAGCTCTCCAACCTCTCTGGAAGTCATAAATAAACTGGTGTCGTCCGTATATATAACAAATCGCACCATAGTGTTGATATTTGTTAAATTGTTTATATAAAGGTTAAACAATAGTGGTCCTAGAATGCTTCTTTGCGGAACCCTAGCATATATCGGTAAATTTTTTTGAATAGTGATTGCCTGTAACAACATTTTGATACCTATAGTGCAGATAACTTTTGATGACGTTAAGAAATGTACCCATAAAACAGTAGATATCAAGTTTCATTAGTAAAGTGCTGTGATTCATAGTATCGGAGGCCTTTGAAAAAATAATGAATATGCTGAGAGTAACCAAACTTTTTTCAAAGCGTCACAGAATTATTTCTTTTTGAGTCAATAATGCTAATTCAGTTGAGCGACCTTTTCTAAATTCAAATTTGGTATCTTCATAATACCCCTGTTCGCGACCAATGGGCGTTCTGGCCGAGTTGGTTGAGCGTTTGAATTGCCAGCTCACGCGTGGTCAGTGCAGTGCGACTTCGTAATCATAATCTTTTTTACAGATTTGCTGTCGGTGCTTAGCATGTCGATCCGACGGACATGAGTTTGATCGTGATATTGCCTCTAGCATTTTGAGGTAGGTGCAATTCCTAGAGTGGTTAGATTCATATGCATGTAAGTAGGTGTAAATTCACGCAAAAGAATTCCAGGTGGTCGAAATTTCCGGCGGCCTCCTCTGCGGCGATAAAGAATGGGAGGCCGTGATAAGTGCAGTGCGTGCGTTAAGTGGTGCCTCGGAAAAGTGCACGGCACTGAAAAGTGTAAGGATTGATTGATTTGTGGGGTTTAACGTCCCAAAACCACCATTTGATTATGAGAGACGCCGTAGTGGAGGACTCCGGAAATTTTGACCACCTGGGGTTCTTTAACGTTAAAAAGTGTAAGGAAACGAGTAGTGCACAGGCAAAGAGCAATCGGGTGAAGACGACGGCGACGAACATCCACGCGAGGGCACTACGTCAACAAATACATTGGTAATGGTCTATAAAATGTACATTCGTCTTATCATGGACTTCGGCTGTGTCTTATTTTCGGGCAGTGCGACATATAAAATGAGACCGCTAATACTATTAGAAAGGGGGGCTTTACGACTGTGCCTTGGACTGCCCAAGTTTGTTGCTAACAATGTGCTATACATGGAAGCGCGTCTACCATCATTGTTGAATAGATTCAAAATGCTTACTATCCAAACATTTTTAAAACTATACACTGTGCCCCAGAGAGCATCGTTTTATGCTTTTATTAAAGAACCAAACTTAATTTTTGAAACTTGGTGGTCGTGATTCCACTGCCCACAGATCATGTTCGTTCAAGCGGTGCTTGAACCACTGAACGTCAAAATCAAGCATATTTTCTCAACAAGAAACGTTAATTTAGTTCTTCAGCTAGAATTTGCGATATTTATCCCTCTAACGCAAAGCAAATTCCATTTCAATATTTAAATGATCGGCTGCAGGATCACTTGGCACACTTGAACATGAACAACATAATTGCGACAGATGCATCCGTATGAAATGAAAAGGCGGGGGCAGGTATATTCTCACGTTCCCTTGACTGATCCTTTTCGGTTAGACTCCCAAGTTACACACCAATATTCATAGCAGAATTATTTGCTATTGTACTGGCACTACATAAACTTCATTTCGGCGAATCGGAAGCAGTCGTAATTACAGATTCTTTTTCAGTATGCGCTGCTCTGTCTTCAGGAGCTAACTTAACAGTTATGCACATGTTTCGACAACTCATACCCACAAATTTGAAAAACTGCAGCTTTTACGGGTACCAGGCCATCGGGTCATATATCTCAATGAAATGGCGGATGCACTAGCCACAGTATCTCTTAGCGGTCCCCTTATCCTGATTTTGCCTTATATGGCTTACGCGACAGCAATAAGGTTTAGAAACCTCTGTTTGCATGAATACGACTGCTACTCATTGGATAAATATCGAGATTTCGCACATCTAAGATGCCGCTGGAATAGACAGTGGTGCGCAACAAGGCACTCGGAAGTTACTTTTAGAAGATTGCGTTGCAGAATTCCGCAACTGAATTATTATTTGCATAAACTTAAAGGCGTCACCTTTATGTCAGACTTGCGAAGAATTGGAAACGATAGATCATTTCTTTTTGTTCTGTCACCAATATTCTGATCAGCGGAAAAAATACCTGGTAGGTCCACTTGAAAAATTTGGTTTATAATTAAATGTGGCAGTAATTTTGTCGTTTGAAGCATTAAATTTGCTTATGGCAACATGGACGTCTGCTCTGCGGTCTCTGCGGTATTTGAATACATAATTGAAACAAAGCGATTGCCATGTTATACTGTATATATATATATATATATATATATATATATATATATATATATATATATATATATATATATATATATATATATATATATACACATGTATATATATATACATGTTATTCTTTTTAGACCCACCATTACCTCCTTCTTTCTCAAATCGCATGTGATAGCCTGCATTGCTCTCTGCTCAGATATACTCCTTTTTCCATTTTGGCTTTTCTTTCTATATTTTTTCAGCCCAAAATTACGTTGTGTTTTAAAAACCATGAGCCTTTTACATAAGATCCTGCCGCCCGGTTCTTGGACAATCCCCCTTTGTGGGTGTGCGCCAGAGTATCAAGTATCATCATCATCATCATCATCATCATCATCACTCGACTAGTTTGGGTACCAGGTCATAGAGGATCTAGCTCTCAATGAGCATGCAGATGCACTAGCTATATCTTCACTTGATTGTCCTGTTTTACCTATTTTGCCTACTTCTGAACATATCACAGCACCACGCTTTGAAAAACGCACAACGGCCAATGACTTTGAAAAATCTTTTTTTATCAGACTATCCGCAGCTAAAGTTCTCTTGGAAGAAAAAGTGGTGTTCATCAAGAAAGGAAGAAATAGTGATTACAAGGCTGCGTTATCGAGTCCCTTCATTGAACTTTTGCCTTCACAGGTTGGATCTGACACAGTCGCCTTGGTGCCTTCACTGTAATGAGAGTGAATCTTTGGAGCACTTCTTTTTGTCATGCCGAAAATTCAAAAGTCAAAGGAAAGAAAGCTACTAGAAGAACCCCTACGAAGGTTGGACTTTAACTTGACACTTCCGGTGACTCTTTTATTTGGCGCAATCGCATTTGGGTTCAGCCACAGGAGCGTTTTTACCGCTGTTAGAAATTTCTTACGAGAATCTAAAAGAATGAAATGCTAAACATAGATAAATACAGTTGTTTTATGTATAGACCTTTTGTAGGTATACTTATTATGTTATTCTTTTCAATGATTTATTTATTTGTTTAGGAATCCAACACCTTAAAATTATTACCTATATTACCTAATGATTCGAACCCTTTCTTTCAAGAAGTGAATTATTTTAAAAAGCTAGGCACCGTCCCATTCATGGCCCATTCATGGCCTATTCCTCTAGATGAATTGCGCCAAGTTGTTGAGGGACCAACCAACCAACAGGAGAGCAAAGTGGCCCAATCAGCCGTTACCAGAGAGGTTTCAGGGGCCAATGACCTGTAAGCCAAACAACCCAAAAGCCTCATTGAGAAGCCACCGAGTCGACCCGAGGAGTGCCAAACTGTTCACGAAGGGGTGTTCGTTCGGGGAGAAGCAGAGTGGTGGCACTTCGCCAGCGTCACAGTCCTAGTTTGCCCCGAGTGCCTGGCAGTGGTCAAGAATCGGAGCAGCCTGCTTCGCTTGACTTCAAGCTTCGACGGTCCACGGAGCCAGCGAGAGGATGGCGTAGCCACCACGACACGCTCGTGGTTTGCTCCGAGTGTTTGGCTGTGGTCCCTTATGCGCGCGTCCGACAAGACTGCCTGTCTTCGTCGGCCCTGTCTTCAGCACCTACCGGCTCCGTCGCGCCTACATCTAGGCGTGGCCTTGCTCTTCGCCGGATTCCCCCGACAACCATTTCTCGATGCACCTATCGGCTCACCGTAGACCTCTCCGACGCATCAGTAGTATATAGTACTCACCGGTGAAATTGTTTCCGTTACGATTGGACTAACTTGTTTGTGTGACTGCTTATAGCTCTGTGCAGAGGTTGTAAATTTTTTGCTCCCATTAGTGCGTATTTATGTCCTATGTTCATGTGTTGTTTTGATATTGAGGGAAACAAAAACATGATTGATTGCTATGTGGGGTTAGACGTCACAAGGGAAACACATAACAGCCTCGCCATTTTTATTCAGAGTATTGATGTTCCCGACGCAACGTCCTCTTATCGGTCTATCTATTCTAAAGAACCCCCTCACAGAGACACCCATTACGTGCTAAGCCTATGCTGTAGGGCATAGTTCTTCCAGCCGAGTCCTCCTCTATGACGCACCCTATAAACGTATCGTAGTTTTTGCACGTAAAGCTCCAGCAATTATTATTACTACTTCTTCACGGCTGAATGAATATTCAGTCATGACGAAGTTGCTTTTTCGTTTGTGACAAAAGCGCTGCACACAAAATATTTGCTGCAGTGCCGGTTTCACTTCTATAAGTAAGGCAAAGATACTTCTCAGGTTTTATTATTTCTTATTGTGCTACCCATCAATTAAGCAATAGAGGAAAGGGAACCAGGGGCCTACTTTAGTTAACTGCCGCATTAGTAAGGCAACATATCTGAAATTCAAGGAAAGCATGAGTAAAGTGCTTTATAGAATAATTAGACTGTTCAAATACACAATATATACTTTTACAGAATGACCTGCCATGGCGGAACTAGCAGAAAGCTTGTGTTGTCGAATCGTATTTTTTTCTACATGAGCAAGGTTCTCAGCTTTGACAAGAAGCGGCGCTTTTGTTTGCTACGCTAGGGAGTTTTAGAAAAAAAACGTTTGCAAAGCTTTCCATGTCAATTTCAGTAGTTATGACCTGTAATTTGTTCCCTGAGTTTCTCATCAAGGCCATGTCGTCATCAAACCGCAGGTTACTAAGATACTCTCCATTAAATTATATCCCTAACTCTTCCTAATCTAGGGTATACACTTAAAACTTTCTGTAGAAACGCAGTGAATAGCATTAAAGATATTGTGTCCCCCTGCTTTACACCCTTCATTAGGATTCTCTCACTTTTTTTAATGAAAAACAATGGTAGCTGTGAATCCGCTGTACATTTCTTCCAGTAGGTTTATGTGGGGTTCGTCAATGCCCTGATTCCGTATTGCCGGCATCACTGCTGATCTTTCCACTGAGTCAAACGCCTTCTCGTAGTCTATGCAGGCAAGGTAAAGGGCTGGTTTTATTCGGCACATTTCTTAATCACGTGATTGATAGTATGAATACGATCTCTTGTGGAGTAGCCTGTATGAAATCCTTCCTGGTGCTTTGGTTGATTGAACTCTAACATCGATTCAATTCTATTAGATAATATTTGTGTAATAGCTTGTAGAAAACGCACAGTAAGCTGATCGCCCTACTTAAGAAACGTCCACCATAGGAATGGTGCATTCTCCCATCTACCATTTTGGTGGATTATGGCGGTGGAAATGTTGGTGGCACATGGTGTATGGTGGCGTATAATGGAGCGGATGGTGGATGGCGCGCCCCAGTCGGCCGTGCTTGAGCGCGAAGAAGCGTCAGAACCACTTTGACCAGCTGCCACTAAAGAAATAATAAAACTAATTGGATAAAAACATGTAGAAAGCACCCGCAAACAAAGGTGCGACAGCGCGGAATCGAACATGCCACCTCCTGATTCTCAGCTGAGCACTCTAACCACTGCACCAAACCGATATATTGCTGTTCAGGTACTTAAGAAATAGTCAACTCACAAACTCACTCCTACATGTACACCTCCGCCGCAGCCTTTGTCATCCCAGACATGGATATCGCTCGTCGATTCAAAGTGGACCATAAAACCACATCAACTGCCGCAGAGCTTGTCGCTATCCGAGAGGCAATAAGGTTTATTTCCGGAGAGCGACCTCGAGCCTGGACAATTTTCTGTGATGCCAAACCCGCTTTGCAAACCATTAATTGCATCATGAAGCAAGGTCCATATTACTGCTTGGCAATAGAAATCACAGAACTTATTCAGGTTGCTTCAACAAATGGCCATCTTATAACTTTCCAGTGGATTCCCGCTCATTGCGGCGTGGTGGGAAACGAAGAGGCAGACGCTCAAGCTAAAAATGCCTTAAGCAGTGCCCCTGAAGTACGCATTGCGTTTTCACGAGCTGACACGAACGCCCTGCTTCGCTGCGTGATGCGCAGCTACACACTTCAGCACTGGACCAAACCGGAACGGCGACACCAGCGACTTCACAAATGGGACCCGGAAATGAGGTTCCGCATGCCTCCTAAATTGAAACGGCAACTCACAAGTATGATCCACCGCATTCGTCTTGGTGTAGCGTACACTAGACGTTACGCACATATCATCGGTCGCAGTGACACCGGTCCTAATTGTGAACACTGTGATGTGCCAGAAACACTTGAGCACATATTTTGTGTCTGCCCAGAATACGCACGTGAACGACAAACACTGATTTCTTCTACTGAACAATATCGCAGTAGGTCATTAACTGATGAGACCATGTTGGGCCCTTGGCCAGACACCAACAGTGCAACTGCGGTCACAAGAGCAGTTATTACCTTTTTAGAAACAACTGGTCTATGTGCGCGGCTCTAAAATGTGTCTCCGCTAGAAAGAACACTACATACTCACCTCTCTATCTCACCATCGTCATCCATTAATCTTTCTTTTCCCCTTTCCCTTCCCCCAGTGTAGAGTAGCAGGCTAGAGCAAACTATCGCTCAGGCCGGCCTCTCTGCCTTTCTGTAAATAAACATACTTCCTTCCTTCACTCCTACATGTAACTTAGGAGTGTGGCAGCTTGATTGATGATTGATACGTGGGATTTAACGTCCCAAAACCACCATATGATTATGAGAGACGCCGTAGTGGAGGGCTCCGGAAATTTCGACCACCAGGAGTTCTTTGAGGTGCACCCAAATCTGAGCACACAGGCCTACAACATTTCCGCCTCCATCGAAGTGTGGCAGCTTGGGCTAGTTGGTATGGCATGACGATAGTTATAGCGCGAGAACAAAATGACGTCACAGAGACAAGAAGGACAGTTATAGCGCGAGAACAAAACGACGTCTCTGTGTCATCGTTTGTTCTCGCGCTATAACTACCGTCACTCCATCACTTCAGTTTTGTTTGTCGCTTACGCGAAATCGACAGAATCTGCACCTGCTACTAACATTTGCACATTTGATAAACACGAATAAGTGCTGCCTGTAACGATTGCCACTGCCATAATGGCAACAGCGCTATGTTTTTGTTGTAATTCCCAACCGCAAGAAAATAAACAACTCAGTGGACTAAGGAGCAGGCTAGAGTTTATCGGCGGTTACTGACAAGTTTAATATCCGTTTCTCGCTCCTTCCAAAGGGCGATATCTGTACAGGCTTTATGACGCTTCTATGCTCATTCGACAGATACGCCCACGCAATTGAATGTGATGTTTTTTTCCGCAACACAGAGCGCAGTCGTGCCAGCGCACCGCTGTAGCTCTGTCGTTTGAAACAACTACATAACGGCTTGGCCAAAACGAACGCAGTGCGCCAGAAACGTTATGCTATCATATTGGTTCAGTAAGCATGCGAATTAGCGAGTCTGTGTTCTCGCATTAGAGCCAGTAAAGTGCCGGCGAGTGCGACCGGCGGCTGTTGGTGAGGGGAGGCATACCTTTGGTGGAAGTGCTGCAAGCGCACCGCATCGATACTTGTCGCTTCTTGCGCGGAGACCGTACACAATAAAAAGGGCTTCATTTAGGTGAAATAATGCCACAGCTGTGTTGTATTGTTAATTTTACTCGTCAATATTGCGTATTGTAAAACCCAGAAGCGCCGATAACACTTGTGCAGGCTCGGTCGGTATAACTAACCTTTGGTGGAAATCATGGTGGTAGAACAGAAGGCTGAAAGTCGAATTCACTGGGGCTCGTTTCGACGCATGTTGAAAGTGAAAGTTTATGCATATTCGCACGCACTTTGTTAACTGAAAAGTACTGCTCTAGAATTAGTTTGTGCAAGAATTGCCAGGGTCACGTTTCTAGCGCGGTGACGTCAAGTCACCGCTGTGTTCTGCTCTAACACTGATAGGGGCAATTGTGAACTAGAGCACATTTATTTCTCGACAACTGCGCGGTGATGTAAAACATTTATTGTCACTGTTCACAGCGACACCTCTAGTCTTCTAAACATCACAACAAAGAAACACATCGCAGATGTCAGACTGATGTAAGTACGTGCGCGAAATATAAATGTGTATTCACGGCCGCATATTCTACGTGCCACAAAAATTGAAGCATTGTTGACACCACTAGAATAAACAAAATAAACGTGCTAGAAAGCGTGATGAGCAGCGTATCACATGTACCAAATTCGGTATTGCGTGACGCGGACGAACACCATAAGTCAATGACACATCAAAACATGATAAACACCACATGCGTGTCATGTAACAACATGACTACATGCTACACTCATAATGCGCTGGCGGCCGTTTCGTTAGCTTCACATATGCCAAATTTGGTATTACATGACGTCAATAATGACGGAGGTATGTGACTGGTGCAAATATGATAATCATGAGATACGTGTCATGTGACAATATGACTACATGCCACAGTCAGGGCTCCAATACACTTCGACGTGACACGGCGTGCGTGCGCGCCGGCGTTCGTTTTGTCGCGTCACGCCGGCGTTGCCACGGCAGGCGCCGGTCCTGCCATATACTCGCAGGCGCGCGCCGCGCTGCCTTTTTTGACGCATGCGCGTGAAAGCGCGTCCGGCATTCCTACGTCCCGAAAAGAGGTAGACGCAGTGTTGTCTTGGTAACGCATTGGCACGAAATGCAGCATGTCACACTTCGCGCCTGTTCCCATCGGGCCGCGCTGATTGACGCTGGTCGCGCCGGTCGCGCCGGGCGTGAGACTAGATATAGAGTTCTCGCGATTTGCTAAGTATAGCGTCGCTGTGCTTAGAGTGCGCGCGCGTTAATGTCGCATTGCGCATTGATGTCACATTGCGCGTCAATGTCACAATGTCACATTGAAAACACATTGCGGGTTCTCGTAAAGAGCTTGGTTGTAGTTTGTCGCGCGCTGTGAGTGCACCAGCACGGGCTGGCGGGGCTTTTGCTTGCGTCGGAACTCACTGAAACTTCGTCGCCATTACAGTTGACTTTCCCGTCAGCCGGTCGCAAGCAGCTCGGCGCCGTGTGTTGGCCGTGGCCGCGGACTCGCGTTTGCGCGCTGCACTCGCTCGAGTTTGTGCAAAAGGGCCGCATTACGGTCGATTTCTCCGGCGGTACCTCCAAATCAGCTCGGTGCTGTTCGTGGCGGTGGCCAAGCGTACGCTCGCTTTCCTGTTCGAAGTTCGCTGGCGACAGACACTCCGAGTGCAGAGCCGTGTTTGGTATCGCGTTCGCTTGCTTGAGCGGAACGACGTCGCTCGCTTAGGACTCGCCAACTTGTTAGTGGCATGGTGGTTCGCGGAGTTGTGGCTGCGGTCACCGCTTCTAAGCGGTTGCGCTACGGGGATCGAAATGAGTCTTTGACGGTGTGTGACATCACAGTGAAATTATTAGCATGTCAAATCTCACGCATGTTTTCATTTCACCTTGCACGTATTTCTCATATGCATTTGTATTCATCCTCTGTCATGTGTGACTCACTATTTTACACCTTATTGTGCAGCCGTGGGCACACAACGTGCTGAAGACTGTGTGCGCTGGCGTCTGCGATGCCTGCCATTCATCTCTTTCGTCAGAGCAGCTTCAAAAAGACTGTGCGAGATGTGATAGTTAAGGTATTTGTGTGTCATATTTTAACGCTTGTTTTTATATTAACGTGCACGTACTTGTCATACGCGTGCATCTTCATTTCCTGTCACGTGTGTCTAACTATTTTTACTATATTATTGTACATGCAGCCATGGGAACACAACACGCTGCGTGTGCTGGCGTCTGCAATGCCTGTCATCTATCGCTTCCGTTGGAGGAGGTCCCCAAGGAGGGAACAAGATTTGACAACGAGACTGGACTTGTACACTTCACCATGAATTAATTTAAAAGAATGTAGAAACTTCATGCATATGTAAAAAAATAAAAGATTTAGAAGTCTAACTTTCGTCTTTCGTTGTCGCCGTGACTGCGAAAGCATTTGGGTGGCTAACTACTTTTTCGCGTGTTATTTTGTGCGCAAGTTGTTGATCACTGCGCATAAAAACAGGCGAAAGAAGTATTAGCCCTGGCGGAAAATAAGCAAAAAACAATGTTTGAACTGCGGACAAAAAGTTCATCTGATAGGAGTATCTTAGTGGATCAACCGTTCGTCCGGCAAGGTGCAAATGTGAGGACTAACAGTTGCCCAGTAAGATGTAAATGGGGGGATTAACAGTTTCCTTATAAGGTTCAAATTTGAGGACAAAATGTTAGTCGTTTGAGCTGAATTGTGGGATTAACGGTTGCTCACTAAGGTGTAAATGTGAGGACGGAATGTTAGTCCCTTGAGTTCATATGTGGGGACTAAATGTCAAACCCGGTGCCGTTATTCCTTAAAGGAATTAGTGGTTGTGCCAGCCCCATTCGTCCCCAAAAGGACTAACCACACCCTTTTAACACCCTTTTGCTTAGAGTGCAGTTGTAATATTGTATTTTTCATGGACAGATGCTGACTATCTTATTTGTTGAGCTCGTTGCAAATACAAAGTCACTGTCCACTATTCTGTCCGCAGTATTAAAAGACATGTGCAATGGATTCTTCGTTGTCACAGTGGTCACAGAGTGTGGTATCGGCCATCTCAATGCGGAAAACCTAGGACAGCTGGTTACACTTTCGAGCATAGATATATGTATATGCACTTTTCGCCAAGAAAGAAAAGTTAGAATGGAGCAAATGAAACATGCAAAAAAACGTAGATAAAATCATACAAGTTCACGAAATTTCGAAACGTGATAAAAGTGCTGAGCGCAGGTTTTTTTGCTCTTTTGAGCACCAAAGAAGACTTATTCGTGATGGTAAAATATATTCTATTGATGACGGTTTGTTTCCTCTGACCGCTCCAGTCTCTGGAACTTTCTGAAAGCTTTGATCTACATACGTCTTATTACAGAGATTTATTCGATGCATGACGAAGTGATTTGTTTACGGAACACATCTTGCTCGTCTTTGTGCTTTTCTGGTTTTTTCGCCGCAGTTGTGGGGTCTATCGCCCCATATATCGTGGTGATGGATGTTCAACCTCACGGGGCACCGTCCGAGTTCAGTTCGACCGCTAGGACTGCTTCGAGGAAGCGAGGAAACGCGTCTAGTGAGAGTGAGGACACTGAGCTACACTCCGCATCAAGCGACGAGTCCTCGGACGACGGCTTCCAACCCGTCCTGTACCGCAAAGGTAAACGACGGATCGTCAATGCATCTTCGGCATCAAGCACGACTACCGTGAAAACTGCCCCTCAGCGATGGCCTCACTCTATCCTGTTTGTGCCACTGAAGGCTACCGACAGTCTACGCGGGCTGAACAGGCAAGCGCTCTCTGTGTATCTCGAGAATATTACGCCAAATCAGATCAAAGAAATACGTCTAAATGCAAGACAGAACATCTTGGCAATCGATGTGCTGAACCCACGTGCGCTAAACGCGCTTCAGAAAGTAACGCAACTGGGTAACATCAATGTCAAGTCTATAATACCAGCTGATAGCACCACGTCAACAGGAGTCATTTATGACATCGCCACTGAAATTTCAGACTCGGATCTTTCAGTGCTATTGAAACCGGCAAATGAAGATAACGTCATTGTGAATGTCAGTCACCTTGGTAACACACATTGTGTGAGAATTACGTTCAAAGGGGACTGTCTCCCCTCCCATGGGAAGGTTGAGCACTTTCGTCACCAGGTCTGACCATTTATTCCAAAACCTATGCGATGTCATAAGTGCCAGAAAATCGGCCATGTGCAGGGAGCGTGCAGGAACTCCGAAGTGTGCCCCCGATGCTCAGAACCACATACCGAGGACAAATGCAGCGCAACCATACTAAAGTGTCCTAATTGTCAAGGTGCCCACAGTGCATCTTCCAAAGACTGTCCACACATAAAGAAGGAGTTTACTATTCTTAGACAAATGGTGCGAGACAGCTCTACCCACAAAGAGGCCGCGGAAAAAGTCTGGCGAAGACGACGACGTCACCGTCGAAGATCTTCGCGAAGAACGCAGTCAACTACAAGAAGTAAGCCAACGCATCTGGGAACGGCGCCCACTGCAGGGTACACCGCGGCGAACGCAGACGATGGAAAACAGAAAACAAGTAGATCTCTCTCTACTGAAGATTGGCCGCCACTTACGCGCACGCAACTTGTGGAAGAACCACATCAGAAGCCGCATTCATCAGAGCAAGCTGTGACAACAGAGGAGCAGCGGAACTTGGATAAGCAAGTGATTGCTCTTCTACGACCCATAATTAATGCCATTCGCACTGTGTTAAACAACATGCGCACAACGTCAGCCAAAAGTGCACTTCAAGTACTGGACGCTCTGAGTCCAGTACTGGCGGCTCTTGAGTAGATAATGGCCCACCAGCCACTGTCTCTCAGGGAAGAGGTCAAAAAAGCATCAATTTTTCAGTGGAATGCACGGGGACTGAAATCACGCATTGCAGATTTCCGTCGGTTCGTTTCCACTAATATGTTTCCCATCATCGTCATCTGCGAGCCAAATTTATCGAGCGCTATTAGACTCTCCGGATACGAATCCTTTATGTCGGCTTGTTATAGTGGAAACAGCAAGGTCCTGCTGTTTATTCGACGTGACCTGACCTACATTATTCGGCCTGTACCACCTGACAACGATAACCAATATATATGCTTAACAGCGAAGAAAAGGGGTCTTACTGTCACTGTTGTCGGTGCATACCTGTCGCCATCAAGTAGATTTGACCACAGAAGACTAGGACACATCCTATCATCCACTCCTGGCCCATGGGTGATCATCGGAGACTTCAACGCCCACCATACGCTATGGGGGAGCCCGAAGATCAGCGCAAAGGGTAGAAGTCTGATAACGTTTGCTTCAGACAACGAGCTGTGCTTGTTAAATGATGGCAGCCCAACATTTTTACGTGGCCCTGGATACAGCAGTTGCCTTGACTTGAGTTTTGTTTCTCGAGGTCTTGTCAGATGTGCCGGATGGTTTGCGGACTTAGAAACACATGGGAGCGACCACATTCCCACATATGTCAAGATCAGAGGATTATCACCTTGCAAGGTACGCGAAACTATCCAAAGAGTAGACTGGACGAAGTTTGAATCTCTCATGGAAGAACGCTGTCAAGAGAACACCTCATTTGACTTAGAAGAGGTGATCAAGTCCACAGTGCAAGACACAGTGTGCACCCTCACATGCTCTTCGAGAGTAACCGAATTTGATGTGGAATTAGAACGACTTCGGGCTCTCCGACGACGTGCAGAACGAAGGTACCGACGCGCGAAAGCAATCGAGGATTTACGAATCGCTAGACGTCTTCAGAAGAAGATACAACGCCGCATAGACAAGCTACAGTCACAACGTTGGGCAGCCTTCTGCGCTTCGTTAGATCCTCGCAAGCCTTTATCACACTTGTGGAGGACAATAAGAGGGCTCCGGACATCTCCCATTCAGCGGTCTCCATTCAAGGCTCTAGCCCTCTCTCAACAGAGATCGGAGGTCGACGTGGCAGAAGAGTTCTGTGCCAACTTATCTGGTCAACTCGCAGATCCCAATATCTGCACGCTCTCACGCGGTGGCACGACATCACACGATCACCCCATGGACCAATTTTTTTCTATTCGTGAGCTACAAGCAGCACTGGCTTTGTGTAGACGGACATCAGCACCCGGGCCTGATGGAATATCATACAGAGCACTGTGTCACCTTGGCGAGTGTGCGAGGAGTGCCCTCCTCGAGATATACAACGACTCGTGGCGAGAGGGCACCCTCCCAGTTAACTGGAAGACCAGCCGTTTGGTTCCATTACTGAAGCCTGGCAAGTCACCATTGGTGCTCACATCATACCGCCCGATTGCACTGGCTAGTTGCTTGGGCAAATGATGGAGAGGATGGTACTTGGACGGCTAGAATGGTTCCTGGAGCATCACAACATCTACCCGGATGCTATGACGGGATTTTGCCGTGGCCGCTCATCAATTGATAGCGTCATAGACCTGGTCACCTACGTGCAACACGAAAAAGGCCGTAAGCGTCTCTGCGCTTCTTTATTTCTTGATGTTAAAGGGGCGTACGATAACGTCACACATGAAGCTGTCCTCACCGCTCTCAAGGAGGTAGGAGTGGGTGGTCGGATGTTTCAGTGGATACGCAGCTATCTCTCTGAGCGATCATTTTTCGTGAGAACCGAGGATGGTGACACTTCGCTATACTACAGCCACCGTGGTGTTCCCCAGGGTGGCATACTTAGCCCTGTACTATTCAACCTGACGCTAATAGCTTGTTTTATTTGACCAGGAAGATTTCTAACCTCGCTCCAAATTTTGCTAGGATTATCACTTATTCTACTAAATAAATTCTCATAATACCTGAATTTAGCGCGCCTTATTTCACCATTTAGATGGTTTCTGTATTTTTTGAACTCGCTGAGTAATTTGATATCTCGTGTCTTTATAAACGCATGGTACATGTTGTTCTTCTTTGTAATTTTTTTAAATAGCGCATTACTTATCCAAGGTTTTCTAATTTTCTGGCGTTTTGCGTTCTTCACAGACACCGGGAAAGCTTCATCATAACATTTCATGAGTTTAATAATGAATAGCTTGTATGCCAAGTTAGCATCCCTTTCTTGTAACACGTGGTTCCAGTCTGTTGCAATAACACGATACCGGAAGATTCCAAGCGTGTCAGCGTTGATCTGACGAGACCGTACTTTTTTATTGCTTTTGCAAGTACCATTGGAAGAAGGAATGGTGCAAAAGATCGGTAGATGATCGCTTATATCTACTGCCAGCGATCCAGCAACGCAAGACGTTGGGAGTGTGTTCGTCAAACATATATCAAGAAGTGTCGCAGTCTCTGCAGTTAGGCGGGTTGCCTTAGAAATTACGTTATTACAGACAAAAGAATTTGCCAGCGCTATTAACTGCCGTGAAGTTGCATCCTGAGAGCAGCATATCGATGTTTACATCGCCCATTATCACAAATGGAAAGCCAGTAGGACATAAGTACTCAAAAACGTCTTCAATGAATGAAATGAACTTTGTTTTACACCCCGAGGGTGGTCTGTAAACGATCACAGCGAATGCTTTTTCTAAGCGAACCATGAGGCACTCTACAACTTCATTAACCAGGGAAAATTGGGGGACAACTTCATGCTTTATTGATTGTTTGACGTAAATAGCCACTCCACCACCTCTACCAACGGGACGCACTATGCCATTGTAAGTGTAGTTCTCGAAATATGGTGGATCTTCGCCTACAGTTAGCCAGGTTTCAGAGAACACCAACAAGTCAAAGCTAAATGTAAGGGAGCTAAATATACTGAGGATCTTATCTGTCTTGTGGTGTCTTTCGGAGCAAAAGCCTCCGTCAGGCTATGTAGCCTTTTGCTTTTGCTTCGTTTTTTTCTGTTGCACGTACAGAAAATAAAACAATAAATCTGAAATCTGAATCTGAAATCTGAAATGAGCATCTGCCAAGTACTGTCAGATTGTCAATGTACGCGGACGACATCTGCGTTTGGACGTCTGCAGTAACACGTCTACAGCTGCGAGCGCGAATTCAGAGAGCTGCCACTCAAGTTGCTATTTACCTCCGTCAACGAGGTCTGGAAATTTCCTCTGAGAAATGTGCACTAGTGGCATTTACGCGCAAACCAATGCATAACTACAGCGTTCTGATAAACAGCGAAAGAATACGTCACCTCAGATCATACAAGTTCCTAGGTGTTATAATTGACAGAGACCTCTCATGGAGCTCACATGTATCATACATGAAAAGGCGATTGACAGGCATCTGTCATTTGTTCAAGTTCTTCGCTTGAAAGAACTGGGGAATGTCCACAACTTCTATGTTGCGACTATACAGGTTTCTTTTCCTTGGATTCCTTCGGTACAGCCTACCTGTGTTAACCAACGCAAGTAAAACAAGCATACGATTGCTTCAAAGTGTCCAGGCTCAAGCACTCCGGATATGTTAAGGCTTGCCCCAAAGTGCATCAACAGCGGCGACTATCGCCATCACAAGGGACAACCTCATCAAGACCCACATTAATGTGGAAGTGCTGAGGACACATATACGACACCTTGCTCGAACTCCTCGACATCACCTAGCCTCTCTACCAGTGGTCCGACCATGCACATCTTACTGCAAAACAGTGACCGCACATGGTGAGTCGATCCCAACTTCGTTCTCTCCTGCCGCTAGACCTGTGACTCTGCCATGGTGCCTCGCTCAACCAATAATTAATATTAACATACCTGGCGTCGAAAAAAAGGCCAATTTGTCGTCACCGGCTCTTAAACAGCTCACACTACTTCTCTTGTATGAGAAATATCAAGACTCCACACATATCTACACTGACGGATCGGTTCAGCCGGACAGCTCTACAGAAGCAGTAGTGATACCAAGGTTGGCCACGACAATTAAATTCAAGACATCTCACGCAACAACATCAACGGCAGCAGAATTGGCAGCACTTCGTGCCGTGTTGCAATTTGTAGTTGATCAGCCTACGCGCAAGTGGACTATTTTCTGCGACTCGATGGCGGCACTGCAGTTTCTACTATCAGCCTTACGCCGTGGACCACACGAGCAGCTGGTACTAGAGATAGCAGAGATTATACACCGCCTGACTGAGAAAGGGCACCAAATTACATTTCAGTGGTTGCCCAGTCACTGCGGAATCATCGGCAATGAACGGGCCGATCAAGCTGCCCGCTCAGCCCACACAGAAAATCATAAACTGCGACTACCACTTTCTAGGACGGATGCTGCACGAGAGCTCCGCAGACTTGCTCGCCGGCAAACCACATCGCAATGGAATCAGCCGCACTTCAAGCATGCCCGACTGTACTCGCTTTACCCTACGCTAAGTCTTCAAGTCCCGTCGAGGCTTCGCCGAGCAGACCAGACCCTATTATGTAGGCTGTGGTTGGACGTTGCATTTACCAACGCCTACGCTTTCCGCATTGGGATGGCCGACGCCGCAGCCTGTGGCCACCGTGGCAAGGAGGAAACCATTCAACATGTTCTTTGTGAGTGCCTAGCGTATAGTAGGTGGCGACTATGCCTTCGCAGGGAACTCAACAAATTAGATGATCAGCCTCTGTCGGAGCAGGAAATTCTGCAGTATTGTCAGGATGCGACTTCACAGAAGAGGGCCCTGAAAGCGCTGCTGCACTTTTTGCGATTGACCGGCCTTGCTGAACGGTTGTAGCTGGGACGCCCTTCCAGTGTGTGTTTTCGTTTTTTTTATGAGTGCGCGTGCGTTTTTTTTCTCTCTCTCTAACCCCTCTTTTTTGCCCCTACTTCCCCACCCCCAGCGCTGGGTAGCAAACCAGATGCAAATATCTGGTTAACCTCCCGGCCTTTCCTTTCTCACTCACTCCCTATTCGATGCAGCGCACAGAGCTTTATGCTGGTCGTTTTCTATTCACGAAGCACTTTAGATGTGTTAACTCAAGAGAAAATATCTCAGTTTCACCGCAAAGGTGATGAAATGAGTGCGGTAGTGACAAACTAAGTAAATTTTTTTACATCCAGTGTTGTGTAACTCTGCAAAGCGCTGCTGCAACAGAACACAGCCGCACGCGGTAAGAAAGGGGAATCGGCACAGTCACTTCTCATTGAGAGTGAAGAACGTAGAAGAGCATACAAGCCATCCGCTGATGTCTATCAATATAACATATGCCACCGCGTCCTTATAGTCAATGTTGACCGCCGCTGCTCGAATGCTCCTCCCCCACCCCCACCTTCATTTCCGCGTCTTTTTTTGCGCCTTCAAAAAGTAAACAGGGCGTTTACCCTTTGCTTCAGCAGCATTTGATGGCATGCTTCACCCGCGGGTTAGTCTTATCGCATGCGCCCTCTGATCGACGGAGATGCGCCGATACGTTGTATCAGCCGTGTTCGTTCCCGCCGTTAACGCGCTTTTACCCGCGCGTAGATTACACGGTAAGCAGGGGAATGACGTCGATGGGGACTTTTTAAGGAACATGACGGCGATGGCGATGTCGATGGCGAGCACCCATCGATAGTGTCCATACGGTTGATATCGCCATAACATACGGTTTAGATGAAACACGAAATTATAAGTTTACTGGAATGCTATGCTTAAGCCTCTGCGAAGAAGCCCTACAGATTAACATACGTTCCGATCCCATAGACAGGAAAGACTTTTCGTCATTTTAATTGAAAGATCCCACGTTACATGGCAATCAATGTAATGCGAAGCATTCGCAAGAAGTGTGACCTTATTGTACTTTTTAATTAGGCCAGACATTACAAAATTATGTTTAATACATGTACAAATATTACCGCTGAAACATATGTTAAACAGAAGCACATGCTTTACATAACCAGATGTCGACAGTTCTGCCACAATGCCAACAGCAAAATGGTTATTACCAACACAAAAGAAGTATGCGGATGTGTAGCGCTTGATTGTACTTGCGAGGATGGTAACTCTGGTTAGTGTTGCTTAGACCAACTTCTGCGGATATTGATGAAGGGTATAACTGACGCTGAGCCGACGTGAATCCTGTGTCATAGGATCACATATGTGATGTTTATAAATTTCGAACGCCAGCAACGCAATCACAATAGCCGTTTCAACAGCAATATGGCGTTGCCCGGCCGCGGTGGTCTAGTGGCTAAGGTACTCGGTTGCAGACCCGCAGGTCGCGCGATCAAGTCCCGGTTGCGGTGGCTGCATTGTCGATGTAGGCGAAAACGCTGTAGGCTTGTGTGCTCATATTTGGGCGCGCGTTAAAGAACCCCAGGTGGCCAAAGTTTCAGGAGTCCTGCACTAAGGCGTCTCTTGTAATCACATGGTGGTTTTGGGAAGTTAAGCTCCACATATCAACCAATCAAAGCAATGTGGCGTTTTTCTCAAGCATCTTCGAGACCTAACGTGGCGCTGTGGCACTGTACTTGATTGCCACGCAGAACTCTTCGTTTAAAGTCTTGCTGGGACCATATTATTTGCCTTTTTCGTTCACCGGGTTTCCTCGTTTCAGTTTTTCTTGGCAATATTGCACTTAAATTATAAATGTCTGTTCCCACCACTCCAGGGTCAACAAACTGTCAGTCCTCTATGTTGTACACCAGCATACCGCCACATGGGGCATGTGGGTATCTGCCAAAAATCTGTGGAAGAAAAAGGTTTCTCGACGTACGTACGCGACGGGATTTGAAAGTTAACAATGTCATGACCTGTCAAACTTATTAGACAAGCTTTCTTACTCCTGAATACAAATTCGGTTTACCCTAAGATAAGCAGGCGATACACGTAGTATATATAGCGGTATATGATAAGTGGCGATATATACTACGTATATCGCCTCTTAACCTAACAGACAAATATTGCCGCGCGTATGTGCAAGTGGTGGTGATAATGAAGCAGTGCGAGTGTACTTGGCTGAGGGCAAAAGACGCAAAAGTCGTTGCAGTTTTCGCGAGAACGTTTCCTATGCAGTTTGCAAGTACCTTATTGAAGGTAAAATAAATAAGCTTTTAATTGCGTAATTATTATTCCTGCGAAAATATTCCAACATAAGCAGAACCATTGTTTAACCACGCTAACTCCTATTCAAGGTAATGAATGATTGTCTGATCTGAACGAGTGACAAACAACTATTGCACGCCTTTCATTCTTCTTAGGGTGTCTCTTTCTTTCTTTTTTACTTTTTTGTCGCTGGGTGGTTTCCATATTCAGTATACAAAAATCTTAATGAATTAAGTCATCGATTCTTGGCCGATCCCTCTGAGTGGGTACGAGCCGTAGCTGTGAAATCACCACCACCACCACCATGATCATCATCATCACCATCATCATCATCATCAACATCATCGTCGTCGTCGTCGTAGTCATCATCATCATCTTCTTCTTCTTTTTCTTCTTCTTTTCCTGTTATCGATAAAGCGTATTTGTTTGAGGTGCTTTGTGTGCTCGTCGATCCCGCGTCATCACACTGGTGGAGGTGCTGAGTAGTCTTCATGCTTGGCACCCCTTCGCGACCCGACATTCGAGCCCGGAATCGCTACCACCCGTCGACACACCAGTCCACCGTTTCCGTCGCCGTCTGCGAGGCGTGGCTCCCGAGCTCAATTCCTTGCCAGAAACTACCAGCAATCGCTTGCCTCCTTCAGCCACCTTGGCTATTGCAGCTCCATCGCACATGACACTTCAGAATCCCATGATACCTGACTGCTTTCATGGTGAGACCTATGAAGACGCACAAGACTGGCTGGACCAGATCGAAAGCTGCGCGAAGTACAACCAGTAGGTCACCCCAGAAGACAAGCTCGCGAATGTGTATTTCGACCTGAAAGACAACGCCCAGACGTGGTACATCAACAGGGAAAGAAGCATGGCTACGTGGGACGACTTCGCAACGAGATAATTGACACCTTTACTAGTATCAACAGAAAGGAGAATGTGCAACGTCTCTTGAAAGCTCGAATTCTAAAACCAAATGAGATCGGCGCTATGTTCGCCGAGGACATGACCCGTCTTTTCGGCAGGGCAGAGCCCAAGATGCCGTAAAACAGGAAGCTGCGGTATATAACGCGAGGCGTGAAGGAGCAACTGTTTTCTGGGCTTGTGATAAATACACCAACCACAGTAGCTGAGTTCACGAGAGAAGCCACAGCTATTGAACGGGCCCTACAGCAATGGTACCGCCAGCAGAACCCGGTCAACGTTCGATCGAGTGGCCCCGTTACGACGGCGGCGAGCCTCTGCGACAACAACCAACCCTCTCGGGAAGTGATCCGGGAGATTTTGAGGGAGAAGTTTCGGCAGCTTGGTTTAATTCCAGCAACTGAACTGACGCCGGCATTGTCTTTTGTCGGTGGTGTTGTCCGGGATGAGGTCCGTCAGGCTCTCTCTTCATCCGGCTATGATGATGTGCGATGACTTTTTATTTATGCTGATGCAGTCCAACGCCCCGTCCTCGCGCCTTTGGCACAGCGTACTCCAATGACTGGACCACCACCAACCCTGCAAACACAGCCGCTCTCGGCGCCCATGACTTTCCCAAGCGCACCGATCTCGCCGACAAGACGAATGCCGTTTAGCCAAAATATGAAGCCCTCAACGTGGTTTATTAGTGAGCCCCCCTTACCTACCAGCGTCGGAAAACCGATTTGTGGCGTACCGCTGACCGTCGACCGATATGCATTCATTGTGGCGAAGCTGGGCACGTTTACAGAGTTTGCCGTTATCGCGACGCTCAGTACTCGATATTTCCTCGCTACCAGAATTACGCTACGTACGACGATCGACGCACGCACAACGACACTTCTATGAACACACCCCCGCAGAATCCATTGAGGCCCGGGTCACATTCTCCATCTCCTGCGTTGCGTACTTCTCCTAATCGTTGCAGTTTTTTCGACGTTACCAGGGGCAGGTCCCCTAGCCCGCGACGAGGAAACTAGACGCAGTGACCTCGGGGGGTGGAGTTGCCAATAATCGAACTTCCAAACAGCCCTCAATGCAGACATGACAGCTCGAAGCCACCGATGCCGAAAACGACGACAGCAACGACTAATCTGACGAATGGAACAACTGCCGATGTAACCAACGTTATCAGCGCTGACCACATCGTTCACATTGACGGCCACCAAGTGATGGCTCTTGTGGACACCAGCTCCCACGTTTCTATAATAAGACTGCAGCTAGCCGATAGACTAAGGAAGGTGAAGATGCCATCACAGGGACCCAATATAAGAACTGCAGGAGGTCAGTTGATGACACCGGTTGGAAAGTGCACGGCCTGACTATTCATCGCTTGTTCCACCTTTGTCACCACCTTCGTCATTCTTCACGAGGGCTGTAAACAGCTCATATTGGGAATGGATTTCTTGCGCAAATATGGGGCTGTGATTGACATCCGTGACAGAAGCGTAACGTTCACTATAAGCTCGTAGACTGCTACAGATGAAAAACACCAGCCACCTCGCGTATTAGTACACAACAAAGAGCAATATATACACAAGCGGGTGGGTGGATAGATAGATAGATAGATAGATAGATAGATAGATAGATAGATAGATAGATAGATAGATAGATAGATAGATAGATAGATAGATAGATAGACAGACAGATAGATAGATAGATAGATAGATAGATGTATTGATAGATAGATAGATAGATAGATAGATAGATAGATAGATAGATAGATAGATAGATAGATAGATAGATAGATAGATAGATAGATAGATAGATAGATAGATAGATAGATAGATAGATAGATAGATAGATAGATAGATAGATAGATAGATAGATAGATAGATAGATAGATAGATAGATAGATAGATAGATAGATAGATAGTAGCGCTTCGCACGGCGAAATGTATAATTTCACATATGCTAGGCCACCTTGCTTCGCTATAAGGAAAAGTTGTTCCTTTGCTTGTCGGTGTGATATGCTTATGCATTGTCATCAGCGCTGTCTCACCTTTTCTCCTGTCCCCTCCTGCCCTGTCGTTTGCGCTTGTAAGCACTCTTTATCATGTTATACCAACACGCCCAATCCTACTGTCTCTTGCTTCTCCACCCTTAGTTCGTGTGTTTTACATCGGTGAATTGTAGGAACCTGAGACAAGCATAACGAAATCATGAAAATGGCCATGAAGTTTACACTAAAATACCTGTACAAAAAATGAAGTAGCTTTTTTCACCAAAGTTTTATGCTAAAAAACGCGTGCGGAAAAAAGAAGGAGCTTTGTTCACCTAACTTGATCGAGAATACTTTCCCCTAAGATGTGTAAAAGAATAGAGTAAAAACTTAAAATGTACATCTTAAGACTGTGATATGCGTGAAGTATTTAAAAATGCACTAAAAGTAATGAAAATGAAAAAAAAACAAGACTTTTTGAGATCACAGTGACAAATCGAAACTGAAACAGAAACTTGTTTCGTTTGTTTCGATGGTGACGTCTTGTGGGATTCTGTAAAACAAATCCACGGGATGAAAAAAAAGATGCCCCAACGCAGTGGCATCTAACCTGACAGCACGCTGGTGTTGCGCTTCACAACTGTGTGATTAACGCACTCGGCAACGAATGCCACTAAACCGCTGGCGATAAGGAAAAGTTTATAGATATGCCACAAGCATTTGAAGGAGTGCGTCACAAAAAACGCGTTAGAAAAAAATGTTATGTCATTTGCGGCACGCTGAGAATGGCTTCAATCGAATTCTGAATGTAAAGACTACATGCGGCGCACTGACCATTAATAGAACCTGCTTAGTTTTACTGCAGTGAACATTTTAGCTAAAAAAACAGGGCGCTTTTTTTTGCTGTTTCCATCAACTTCCATTGTACGATCTTTACTCCTCTGGGAACAACCTAACATGATCACTGCTACCTTCTCGTTCGTTTAGGTTCCCAGAGGCGCTCTGTTGTCTGCGTTTTTCAACATTCACCCTCTACAAATAATTATTCGAGAAACACTCACCGCCCCGCCGCGGTGGTCTAGTGGCTAAAGTACTCGTCTGCTGACCCGCACGTCGCGGGTTCGAATCCCGGCTGTGGCGGCTGCATTTCCGATGGAGGCAGAAATGTTGTAAGCCCGTGTGCTCAGATTTGAGTGCACGTTAAAGAACCCCAGGTGGTCGAAATTTCCGGAGTCCTCCACTAGTTATGGCGTCTCTCATAATCATATGGTGTTTTGGGACATTAAACCCCACACATCAATCAAGAAACACTCCCTAATTCTATTGAAAACGCGTAGCTTCGAGCCAGCACCGCTAGGGGCGCTGGCTGTTACGTGTCCTAACAGCGCTGGCTGTTATGTGTCCGCTGGCAGGGGTGTCCCCGGTCACCCTTATTATTCATGATGTACCTATAAGGATTAGAGGCCAAATTAGAGGGATGTGGACTGGTCTTCAACATCTCTTTAATCAAACAAGGAAAACTCATTGAACAGGCACTACGAGCATTGATGTACGCAGATGATATAATGCTAATGGCCGACAACAAGGAAGATTTGCAGAGATTGGTGGACATCTGCGGTAATGAGGGAGATAGGTTAGATTTCAGATTCAGTAAGAAAAAATCAGCAGTCATGATTTTTAATGACAATGAAGGTAGTAAATTTAGAATACAGGAGGTTACGCTAGAGATAACAGATAAATACAAATATCTTGGCGTATGGATAAGCAACGGGGCCGAGTACCTAAGGGAACACGAAATATACGCGACGACTAAAGGTAACAGGAATGCAGCGGTAATGAGAAACAGGGCACTGTGGAAATACAATAGGTATGATGTTGAGAGAGGAATATGGAAAGGGGTCATGATTCGTGGTCTGACGTTCAGCAATGCAGTCTTGTGCATGAGATCAGTAGATCAAGCAAGATTAGAAATTAAGCAACGTGGAATAGATAGGCTTGCCTTAGGAGCTCACGGGAATACATCAAATCAGGGAGTACAAGTTGATATGGGATGGACATGGTTTGAGGGCTGAGAAGCTAGCAGCAATATGAAACTTGAGAAGCGATTGAGAGAAATAGGGGATGGGCGTTGGGCAAGGAAGGTTTCCAGCTACTTGTACATGAAGAATGTCGATACAAAATGGAGGAAGCGAACCAGAAAATTGACTGGTAAATACTCAGAAAACAGCAGGGGCCAAACCAAAAAGAATTATCGGTTTAGAAGAAGGTGAAGGAAGCTGAGACAGATATGTGGAGAATTGGCATGATTAAGAAGTTCGCACTAGAGATCTATCGAACTTTCAAGCAGGAAATAGCCAAGGAAAGAATCTATGATAATACTCGGGGTAACTCTCTACTCTTTGAGGCCAGGACGGGAGTATTGCGAACCAAGACAGATCGGGCAAAATACGAAGCGGTAGACACGGTATGCAGTGCGTGTAGAGAGAAAGAAGAGACTGCCGAACACTTGATAATGTTTCGTAAAGGGATTCACCCTATAGTTCAGGATCATGGTGCTGAGTTCTTCGAAGCACTGGGGTTTAGGGACAGGGAGGGCAAAACAGACTTTAAGCGGGGTAGAAATAACTAGAAGGAGGTTATCTGATTGGTGGCTAAAGTCAAGGCATGAGTGAAAATTAAACCCTTCAGTGCAAAGTACGAATCCTCAACCTCACTATTTGAAGGAAAAAAATAAATTTAGTTTTTGGTGCATTAAGTATTACGGCTTGGTGGCGCTAGCCACCGCCCGATCTAAAGGGTACAGCCATATCCATCCATCCATCTATCCATCCTTCTGTTCGGTTCGGACTGTGACGGTGGATGGACGTGTTTTTTGAGTGCTCCCGATCTACTGCGCAGATAAGTTGTTTTGCGTGTTTTGAGCTTGTCTTTATAATTACAGGATAGCAGTTAAAATCCCTGTAGCTTTTATTTTATTGTACGGCTTTTCGGGGGTCAGTCACCAGGTATTTATTAGTTTGTGCGTGTGCGTGTGTTTCATTTTTTGTTTTTTTGTTTTTGTTTTTTTGCCACCCCGTGGGGGAGGTTCACGTACATTGAACACGCAAATTTTTGTAGTAGAGCTTAGTTTTTCTCTTTTTCGTAGGTCAGGGCTCGAGTTTTGTTTTATCGAGTGAGACAAGTCATAGGGACAATTGGTGTCGGAAAGACATGGTTAAAAGACTGTAAAGTGTTCACGATGTGGGGTTGGTTTGAAAGTGGACCCAAGAGTAGAAGCGGAAGGAGAAGAGGCTGACGCAAAGTGTAGGCAATGTGAGGTCGAGGAAAAAATGGAGAAAATTATAGTTACCAAGAGTGACCTGCTGGTGAGAATCACTGAGCTCGAGACTGCATTGGCGACAGCGCAAGAGAAAACGATGGCTATGGGAGAAAGTCCGCCGAGGAAGCACCAGCCAAGGTGAACAGAGGAGCGGTCTACGGAAAGAACAGTAGGAAACCAGCAACCAGAACGGCGGAGAAAAAAGAGCAAGCAAGTTCGGAAAAAAAAGGCAGCATATCCACGGAGTGAATGATGGAGAGTGGGCGAAGACTTCGTCCGTCTATGCGTCCGTCTGTGTGACCGTCCATGCGTCTGTTCGTGCGCCCGTCCCTGCATTCGTTCATGCATCCGCCCCTGCGTCCATTTCAATTCAATTCAATTCAATTCAATTTTATTTACCAGTTTATACATACTGGATGGTTGCGTTGGGTTAAAAGCTACATAAGTAGCTTGACGAGACCCAACGACCAGACTATACAGGGCAGTAACATTCATTCGTCCATCCAGACATCTGTGTGTGTGTCCCTTCGTCCATCTATTCAACACTGCAAGTCCCACCATCTCGCATCTTTTTATCATATATTCCCCATATAGAAGCACCGCCATTCAGTGGACATTCCAAGGACTAAACGAGAGGTGGCACACGCACAATTTCTTACGGCTTGCGCTTCCGGTCTACTTCCCAACTTCAACTACCTTGAGTTCATGGTATATACTAGTTCACTGTATTCATGGCACTGCGGCCCAATGCTCACTAAACCTTTCTAAAACCAAGGAGATTACGCCCAGCTAGTATAACGTAGCAACCTTTTCCTGTCAGATAGTGCTCAATGTACATGCCAGTGGCTGCTAATGTGAAATGAGAGACAGGAGGATTCAGCTTTTAAATTCTTACGGCTTGCGCTTCGTATCTGCTTCCCCCCTTTTACCACCTCGAATTCATTCATGGTATATACTAGTTCATTGTATTCATAGCCCTGCGGCTCAACGCTCGCTAAACCTTTCTAAATCTAAGGAGGTTACACCCTGCGAGTATAATGTAGCAACCCTTTCTTCTCCGATAGTGCTCAATGTACATGCCAATGGCTGCTAATGGGGATCGCAGCGTGCGCGTTGACTAAAAGCCGAATGCTCCAGTCTCTCATTCCCCATTAGCAGCCCTTGGCATGTACATTGAGCACTATTTTTTATTGTTAAACAACGCACAGAAGAAATCTCTCACCGACACCACCTTGGAGGTCAAATGTTATACCTATTTTTGGATATGTGCCACTGGTGGTTACGTACTACGAGGGACGCACAAGCCATGCCATAAGGAGCTTCGTCCCTAAAAACAGGTTAAGCCAGTTCAATTGTCGCGAGCCCCAGCTTCAGCGAAGTAGGGGTGATGCTGGGAGGGGAAAAAGCAGCCGGCGTCACAGGTGCAAGTAACCCCCAGGTGCAGGACGCTCCAGCTGAAAAGTCACAGCATGTGATAATCACCGGGGACTCAAATTTAAAGCGATGTACAGAAGCCATCGAAGAGAGGGTAAGAGGTGACAAGAGGGTTTGCACTGATGCGTTCCCAGGACGCAAGCTGGAAGCAGTCATGAGGCAAGCGAGCGAAAACCTCAAAGCTACAGCTGATAGACAAAACCTCGTGATAATTTCAGGCGGTTTAAACGATGTCTTAAATGAAGATACAGCAGGACTAGCAACCACACTGGCGAAAGGCGTCGATGACATGCGTGCCACTTCTCCTCAGGTACGGGTAGTGATATGCACGATACCGGAGGTACCGGTGCGTGATAGTGATCTGCAAAGAGCGCGGTTGTCAACAAAAACCAAGAGATATGGCGGATGAGTTGAGAGAATGGCTTTGAGGTGTTGTAAATAAACAGAGAGGTGCATAGGTGGGGTGATTTTCAACGAGATAGAACTCAATTCGATGCGCGGATAGGTCATGAGGTGGGTTGGCGACTTGCAGGACGCGCAGTAGCTTTTTTGGGCGGCAAGCGGGCCCTTCGAGGTGTAGGATAGCTAGTAACAAGGAAAACAAATAGGGAGACTCTTTAACAGGTGATATGGACAGATACGATTCCAAAGTGGCAGCAATATCTAAGATAGGTAGAGTCCGGGGCAGAAATAGTCGTAGCCACGAGCGCTGAGCCAATTCAGACATAGGGTATATTAACACTCATGGTGGTAGGAACAGGCTGAAGTGGGAAGAGATAGAACAGCTAAGGGAGGAGAGGCCGATGGTATACGGTTTTGTATAAACACATCTCAGAGACATGGGAAAAACCTCCTAACAATGCGGACTACGCGTGGGAATATTGTAATAGAACAGAAGGCAGCAGAAAGGTGAGTGGTATTGGGGCATTAATTCATAAAAGTACAGACTGGCAAAGGGTCAAGCAGGAGTGCAAGGAACATTTATGGCTAAAGGGGAAAGTTGCAGGGGAAATGACACTCCTTGGTTTTGTGTACAAGTGGACAGGAGCAAAGGCCAGAGAGGAAAACCAGGCAATGGTAGAGTGTATATCAAAGGACATTCAGGAGTTAGGAGGAGAGTACGAGATAATTATGCTAGGGGATATGAATGCGCACATAGAAGATATAGATGGGTATACCAACCCAACAGGCAAAATGATCATGGATATGTGAGAATGGCTTGATTTGATCATTTGCAACAGTTCCGAGAAGTGTGAAGGACAAATGACATGGGAGGTAGGATGGCTGCAGTCGACAATAGATTACGCACTGATGTCCCATAGGATGTATGATAAGTTCAGGGTAATGCACATAGATGAAGGTGGCTCCAGAAGCCTGGGTAGTGATCACAACGTATCAAGCTAAGTTTTGGAAGAGCAGTGAAATCGGGAAGGAAACAAGATGACCGACTACAGGAAAATTTTTCTTCAGAAAGTCAAATTGAAATAGCCACTAAACAAATTGAGAAATTAATCACTGAGGATAATAAAACTGTGCGGACGCACACGAATTTAATTAGACTGTTTGAGCTAGAGCTTGCTAAGGGTCGTGACAAGTCACCCCTGAAAAGAAGTCACCAACCAAAAAGTTGGTGGGATGAGGAAGTTAAGACAGCCATAGCAAAACGTCAGGAAGCCTCTAGGGAACATAGACATGTTAAGCAGCGGTGAAGAAAATGGGAAATCTTTTTAATCTGTAGAAGGGATGCATCGCTTCTCATCAATGAAAAGATTATAAGAAAGGAAGCTCAATGGCTGGCAGAAGTACATAAAAAAGATAGAAAGGCAGCTGCAAAATTTTGGAACCATCTAACCTCCCTAAGAAATGAGACGAGCCTAGAGCAGAGGTTTTTAACTACAGCTCAAGGTGCTTGGCTCGAAAGAGTTGAGGCGAATAAACTTTATTTGCCCAATGGTTGTTGCTGTTCCCGGGGCTAGGCTGCCAGGGACACATCGTTCAAGGAACATCTTTTGAGGTCCTCAGCGAGGGCCCTGGCCCGCTGGACGGCCCACACCTGGTCTTCGAGGGCCTCGCTGAGCAGGGCAGCTTGTCATCGCTCAGCAACCGCCCCATTTCGGTGGGTCCCTCAGTTGACGTCATCCTTTCTTGTGGCCTATCTTCATCTCTTTCGCATTGCCAAAATATATGTGCCATATAGGCCCGTTCGTGCGCACCCAACGGGCAGTCAGGCGACGGGTGCAGCGTTGGCCATAAGCGGTGCAGACGGTAGGGGTTGGTGAACGTGCCCGTCTGCAGCCTTCTTAGGTCCACCGCCTGCGACCTGTCCAGGCGCACGTGGGGTTGCTGAAATTTCTTCCGGTCTTTCTTGTAGTGCGTAAGCACGTCGTGGTACGTGGCAGGAAATTCTTCTCCATAGCAGTCGGCGCAGCTCTGTTGTCTCGCCTCTTCTGCACCAACTTCAGTTGCCGCAGCAACGTACGTGGTGGGGGTGGTAATTTCGGCTTTTCCAGTGCCTTTAGCCACCACCCTGTCTTGGCCCGTGCTCCTCCCAACCACGGTGGCGGCTGCTTCCTGGTGGCTGCGTCACGGCGGGTAAGTGTCCTCGCGGCGAGGTGGGCGCGCTCGTTATGGTGAGGCAGGATGCCGGTTAGTCTTTGGCTGTTGGCGTTGTTGCTGCTAGTTTTACGACTGTTGTTGTTGATAGTTGCATTGTCCCCTATGTGAGCGGGAAACCACTTGAGGGCCTTGTCAGTAATCTTGCCTGACGCGAAGTCCCTAGCTCTGGCATTAAGCAAGCGTGCCACCTCATCGGACACCCAGCCTTTAATATAGCTCCGAATCACTGATTTAGAATCGCTAATAATCAGGCTGTCGTCCGCACTGCTGTGGAGGACCGGTAAAGTTATGACCATGTCTTCTGCAGCTTCGGATGATGACAGCCGTGCTGATGCCGTGACCCGAACCTTTCCTGTTGTATCCAGGACCGCCATAGACAAAGCAGGTCCCGCCGCCGCTGACCGGACTTGCTGTTGATGTTGCCGCTCTCACTGCAGTCGTTGTTGTCATAGCAGTAGCAGTGGCAGTAGTGTTAGCGCCTCGACTTCGCCTCGCTCATTCACGGGTAGCGGCGGGGGTTCAGAGCATCCCCCGTCACCGCCGCTGGCTGACAGTGGCCGCATCGACGAAGAGGACACCCTCTTTGCTTCCATGCGCCTTCAGGATTGCTGCAGCTCTGCATTTGCGTCGTTGCAAGTCGTGAACGGGGTGCTTGTTCCTGCAGATGTTTTCTGTTATTAGGCGTCCCTGACTTCCGGCAGCAAAGCTTCCTTCAGTTCACGCGCCTCAGGATATCGAATCCCGAGCAGGTCGGTAATGTGTGTTCCCGTTCTTGTGCCAGACAACCTCTCGAGCTGCGCGATCCTCTGCACTTCTGCTATATCGTCGAGGGTGTAGTGCACACCAAGCTCAAGAAGCCTACGGGTTTCCGTGTACTGGGGCACACCCAGGGCTACCTTTAACGTTCGACGAATCACCGCATTCAGCTTCTCAGTTTCGCTTCTATTCCAGTCGGCATACGCGGCGACATACGCTATGTGGCTCAGCGCGTACGCATGTATTAATTTCGTCACGTTGTGTTCCTTTAGCCCTTTTTTTCGCTACTCGGCGCACAAGGTGCGTTGTGGCAGCCACTTTCTTTTGCAGTCGCGCTACCAGCTCGTGGTTCGCACCGTTCTCTTACAGCCACAGGCAGAGCACTCGTATTTTGGACACCGTTGGTATTTGGGTCCCTCCTTGGTCATTACGCGGATAACCTAGTGACGGGCGTCCAGCACAGCCTGCGGGTGAGGTCCTTTCTTGCGTGGTCTATGCAGGAGGATTTCCGATTTATCGGGACAGCAGACGAGTTCCGTGCCTTCGAGGTGGCGCTCTACGGCCCGGACGGCCTGCTGCATTCTCTCTTGCATTTCACCGACGCTCGCATTCACTGTGGTCCACACGGTCACGTCGCCTGCATAGATCGTGTGATTGATGCCCTCTATTGCGTCGAGATGCTCCGGTAGTCCGATCAAGATGAGGTTGAAAAGCATGGGAGAAAGCACCGAGCCCTGCGGCGTACCCGCACCCCCCATGTCAACTGTTCGTGGTGGGGCACCGTCGATCTTCACCGTCGCCTTGCGTCCGGTCAGGAAGCTGCTGACGTACCGGTGTAAACTTGAATCAATACCTAGTTGGCTTATCTTGTCCAAAATTGCAGCATGTTTTACTGTATCGAAGGTACTTTTGAGGTCTAACACGAGCAGGGCACGCGCGTGCGTGCTTGGCGCGTTAACAACATGTTCCTTTATTTGCAGCATAGCATTCTGCGTCGAAAGTCCTCTCTGGAAGCCGATGATGTGAGTGCCAAAGGCATCCCGCTTCTGGAGGATCGTCGTCACCCTGTTGAGGCAGGCGTGCTCCGTGACTTTCCCGACGCAGGACGTCAGAGATATCGGCCTCATATTTCGAACCTCAAGCGGTTTACCGGGCTTGAGTATTAGTATGACATCCACCGTTTTCCATTCTAATGGAATACAGACTTCCTTCCAGCATGCGTTGATATACTGACGTAGCTTCTCGATGGCATCATCGTTCAGGTTCCTCAGAATTCGGTTGGTGATCTTGTCAGGACCAGGCACCGATTTAGTCTTCAGTAGCTGGAGGACTGCTCTAATTTGCTGCATGGAAAATTCCACGTCTAGTTTCTCGTTGGTAGCCCCGCAGTATTCCATGTGACTCTCGCCTGCTGGATGAGTGAGGTGCGTCTGGATGATCTCCTCCACGAAGGCCTGTGGGACATCTTTGTACTTGTGTCGTAGCTTGGTCATCTGAACACGAGTCACCGTTCTCGTGCTGGTTGGATCCAGCAGGTGCCTGAGAATCTTTCATGTGCACCCTGCACTCATGTTTACGTCCATCGTATCGCACAGCTCCTGCCATTCCTGTTCGCACAGTCGAACGCAGTGGGCCTCAATCTCTCGGTTGATATCGG
Source organism: Rhipicephalus annulatus (assembly GCA_013436015.1). Taxonomy (NCBI): domain Eukaryota; kingdom Metazoa; phylum Arthropoda; class Arachnida; order Ixodida; family Ixodidae; genus Rhipicephalus; species Rhipicephalus annulatus. Next base: position 5,058 of record WOVY01003489.1, on the reverse strand, counting down.
CAATCTTCTTGCGTATCTTCCTGTTCAATTTCTGCTGAGAAACTCTTCGCTGCATAGATTTGTTGGCCTCTACAAGATGCGCAAGCCGGCTGACCACCCTGGACGGCTCGGGAACGCTGTCGTCGACGCTTCCGCAGGGCCTGTCACCACCTTCAGGTTTTTTTCGCCTGTCTGGCCATTCTATTTCTTTTGTATATTTTTATACGTCCGCGAGCAGTTCCCTGCACCATTCACCAATATCGTCAATTGGCTCTTCCTGCTTCTCTCGTTCTCTTTTCTATCGAAACTTGTCCCAGTCCACGACTCTAGCTTTTTGGCAGCCGTACATCTTGTTTTTATCCTCTCCCATTGTCATGCATTGGACTATGTGGTCACTCCCCAGATCCTCAAAGCTGTTCGACCAGATGATCGCGCCCGTGTCTGACAAAATGGAGAGATCAGGGGAGGTGTTGCGGCACGCGCCCTGTCCGATCCGGGTGTGCGATGCCGGTTCATTGAGTAGAACCAAGCCAAGCTCGTCCATCAGTTCGGCTAGCCTCTTCCCTTTGGGCGAGTCGGCTCCATATCCCCATAGCGTGTGCGATGCATTGAAGTCTTCGCAGATTAGGAGGGGACTGGAGGCGGCCTTTCCCATCGCTTCACAAAAAGGGGCCCCAAAGTTGTGCGTGAGGCCCCTTTTTGAAGGGGGGCTGAATACGTTGAGCATGAATAAGCTGGTCTTCCTGTTTCCAATGCAGGGCACGACCTCAATCAGGTTGTGCTCTATGCAAGACTCCTCGCTGATACCAAGTAAATGGTCGATAAAGGCCGTCCCTCTCTTAACTAGGGTACACAACTTTATGTCCTTCCGCGTGGATTTGCATGGAGAGCCACATGTCACATAGCCCGGTAGCTGAGCCCGGTCGAAAGGTTCTTGCAAAGCAATCACGTCGCGAAGTTTGCTTTTCGAGAGAGTTTTCATATATTGCACCATTGTAGCTCTTTCGTTTTTGAAGCCCCTTCAGTTCTATTACCAGACGGTGCGTCTGCCGACAAAGTTGCGGGACGCAGCCATGGTTGCTATTCAAAGGCGTTGGGGGAACGCGACTGTCTGTGCGTCCCTCCTTTTCAGCGTGGGTGGCGTTGACATTGCGGCTTCTGTTGAGAGTGGTCGATGCGTCCCCTCCCGATTCGTCGTGGCCTTGTCCCTGTTGCTGCAACTTCGCCGTCTCGAGTTCCAGATATTCGATGCGCTTATACACGGCCGCAAGTGGGTTATTGACCGCGGCATACTGTGCGTTCCTTTCGGCGTCAGACTCGTTCAGCCAAATGAGGAGTGTCTCAAAGAGTCACTCTGTCTTGTTGGTTAGTTTTTCTACCATTTCTTCAATCACATCTTTCGGCCTGCCGGTCGTGCACACTCCGGTTCTTGCGTAGTATTTTCATCGCCTTCAAAATGTTGAGAATCGCTTGGGCTCCTACGCTTAAAGCCCCCCGCCACCGACGCTTCATATTCACCTCTACAGCACATGTCCGTGTTCCCGTCTCCAACTGCTGAAGTTGTGTCGCGTTCATCGGCAGCTCCATGGGACGAGGAGGTGCCAGAGGATGGGGTCTCTGCGGGGTGTCCGCCCATTCGCTTGAGGATTTCGTTCAGTGTCTGTTGTAGCTCCTCAATTTTCCGCGTTGATTTTTCATTCTGCTTTCTGGCCTTGACGAACTCTTGTCTAAGCTGCCTATTTTCTTTCTCTATGTTCTCCATCGTCACCGCCAGGCCGGGGTCAGCGGGTGCCCAAGGGCGGCCAGAGAGATGGCGCCCCAGTGTGGAGTCCGCATTTGTTCCCGTGACTATGTTACGCCAGGTGACTTTGCGCGGCCGTTTCTGCTTCTCGCCAGGTGTGGCCCCTCCTAAGTCTTGTTGGGGGTGGTGTCGGTTCTCGCTTCGGCTTCTGCTCCGACTCCTACTTCTGCTAGTACTACGACTTTTGCTCCGTCTTTTTACCGGCGAGGGGGATCCGGATCTGGTTGAACGACCCATGACCTGTTGGGAGCGGGTTCTGGATCTCGAGCGACTAGGGCGGCCTCCTTCGACCACACCAGCATTGCTATCTGATGGTGACGGGGTTCGCTTTTGAAAGTCTCTGAACTTGGCCTTCCACCTTCTTTGCTTCACTGTGTGCGGCATCTTGTATTTGGCCTTGCACATCCGCTCAGCCGTGGGTGCACCTCACCACATATTCGGCACTGAGGCGTACACTCGTGTCCATTGATGGGGTTCTTTAATCCACAAATTGGGCACAGTTTGACATCTGGTCTTGGGCACATGTCAGGTCTGTGGCCGAGCCTGCCACATTTCTTGCAAAAATCTATCTGTTTCCGGTACAGAGATACTCTTATCATAACACTGTTGAAGTAAACCCACGTAGGAACTCGGTTTCCTTCATAGAGCAGTATCACGTTGTTCGTACTACCAAGCCTCTCCGCATACGTTAGAGAGGGGTTTCTTGTGTTCACCAGTGCTTCCACGAGCTGATCTTGATTATACTGAAGAGGTGCGCTGCGTATATTTCTTTTTGTCATATTTTCAGGCGCCGAAACATGCGTTCGTTTCGTGCCTCTTTCCGTTGATAGTCAGAGCCTTCATCTTGGCGATTTTCGTCGCTGTGCTTTCCTCCGGTGTGCTTATCACCAAAATGTTTTGCGTGGGGTTGGGGCAGATTGTGATCATCTCGTCATCGCCCACTCCTGCTCCGTTGCGTATCGTCTCATCAAGATTCACCGCACGTGCTCCTTATATTCAGCCCATCCCTCGGTGGAACAATTACCTTGATATTGTCCCTGGCCAGTCTGGGCATCTTGCTTGCTCGTAGAACCTTGCTGACATTGCTTCGGCAGCCTTGGCGCATCGGGCTTGGTGAACGGGCGTCTTCATGTCTCACCACCCTTGTTTTGGCTCGCAAGTCCTCTTTTTTTTCGTGTAACTTCAATCCAACCATCTGCAATGCTGTCAGCGTCTTCGTCTTCACTTATGGAAACGCTTCTTGTTTGTTCAGTTCTGTGGTCCGTGGCTTCCCCTGTCCCTGCTTCGACTACGTCCATCGGCTGTTCTTTCAGTCTTCGAGTAGGACGTGGTATGCGCCAGGCCCAACCACAGTTAGGCCTAGACGCTCACTGTTATAGTTCTTGCAGTTTACGAGCCGTAAAGTTCTTGGAGTTTACGAGGTGAGCGTGGCCTCGTAAAGCTCACGCTCACCCAAAAAGCTGGTATCTGTGGGTTCGCGATGACTTGCTCTGTCTGATTATGTGCCACTTTCAAGGGTAGAGTTCGAAAAAACCTGCGGAAACATTCACGAATCGACGTAGCCGAAGTGACATGCGTTTGCTCCCACTGGCGACCGTAGCGCCTCCTCCTAGGCTAGAAGAGGACGGAGCAGTTGAATATATAAGAACAAGGGTGACAGAAAAATTTCAACACAGAAGTGCTTTATGCACCACAATAGACAAAGATGAATCAAGTGGCGCAATGGCTCCATTTTTACAACAAGAGTGGGAAAGGACTGAGAAAAGGGTTCCTAGTAGTACATCAACAGGCCCAGATGGCATTTCAATTATGCTGATAAAGACATTAGTCCGATGTCTAAGCTGGCTTTGAGAGAGGCAGTGAGGAAAATAATGATCAATGGAGAAGTTCCCGATGGATAGAAATTTAGCAGAATGAGCATGATCTATAAAGAAAAAGAGGACAAAGCTGACATAAACAACTACCGTCCTATAGCGGTGACATCAGAGGTCTACAGGCCGGCGATGCAGATTATAAAGGAAAGACTGCAGGCAAGGATAGAGGGTGAGGGGGTGCTGGGGGAACTGCAGAATGGGTTTCAAAAAACAGGAGGTTGAAAGACATCTGTTCTCACTAACGCAGTGCATCGAAATAACAGAAAAGGAACAGAGGCCCCTGTGGCTAGCGTTTTTTTGAATATCAAGGAAGCGTACGATAGCGTGGTTTCAAGATGAGTTGTGGGGAACACTGGGCACACTAGGCATGGAAGATGTAGTCACTAATCTTTTAAAGAATATCCATAAAGGTAAGAAGGTAATTATAAAGTGGGAAAAACAGTATTCAAGCCTGCAGAGGTAAAACGGGGGCTTAGGCAGGGGTGTCCCCTGTCACCCTTATTATTCATGATGTACCTACAAGGATGAGAGACCAAATTAAAAGGAAGTTGGACTGGGCTTCAATCTCACTTTCGTCAACAAGGAAAACTCATTGAACAGGCACAATAGTGACTGTGACATCGAGAAAACTTACAGAAGTGCGCAAAAATTGGTTCGAGAACCTAAGAGACGCATGTAAATCGTTATACTTCTGAATGAACCCGAGCAGGACTTGCTTCGTCATGCGTCCCAGACAAGAAAAATATCAATGAAGCGCCTTTAAAAGGAGAGGTTGAAGCGTGGTTTTACCTAAAAATTCGCCATCCAGAATGCCCATGAAAATGTTGGTGTAGTTAGGGCTACTTTTGTAGCCATCGACAGTGCCGTTGGCTTGTACGTAGTGATTGTTCTTAAATCAAAATTGTTTATTTCAAGGATAAATTTCAAAAGAGTACCAGGGCTTCTTTATCAAAAAGTTTATCAAAAATAGAACTTTCATGGGTCTTTATTACTGCAGAAATACCATCTTTATGCCGTATGTTTGTGTATAGTGATGCTATGTCCATTATCACAAGCATTGAACCAGGTGGAACATAAAGTCATACAGTTTCTTGAAGGAAATGGTTGGTGTCTTTGATGAATGACGGAAATGTGGCTGGAATCTTGTTTATGAGGGAGTCAACCTTGCGAGATAAATTTTCGGTGACAGTGCCAATTCGAGAAATGATGGGGCGGCCGGGATTATTCTGCTTGTGAATTTCAGGAAGCATGTAAAATCTTCCCGCTACGGGACTGAAGTAATACCAAAGAGCGGAGTGTTTTTTTCGTTCAATTTAACATTTTCTAGTAGAGACGTAAGCTCACTTAAGCTTAAATTTAAATTCGCTGGTAGGATCGGAGGACAAAGCTTTGTAAAAGGTGGCG